>OMNZ01020102.1:0-22541 GCA_900303255.1 Lesueurigobius sanzi | reverse complement strand
ATAGAGGGCAGAAAATGCATCACCCTTTGCCTGAGAATCTGTATTTTAATAGTTTGTAAATCTTGTGACATTACCAGAAAATGTAAATGCCTAAAACACAAATTTAAGTAGAAGCCAAATAATGACTTTCTTTTTGCAGATAAAATCTGCATCAACTTACAGGCTTGAAATTTGCTGTGCACGATCAGAGAGGAAAGGACTATAGATTGATGGGATCATATTACACTTATCTGGACTGTGATTGGTCAAAGTGGTGCTGTTACAACTCTCGGTGTTACAATCCTCCCCGGTCTAGCCTATATAATAATGTAAATAGTAATCTTGACTTGATTTCAAAAATCTTTTTGGATCGTCACATCTAGGGCAAAACAGTGCTGGTTTTACAGGACAGTAGCCAAATAAATTATGATAACACTAGTATTGCACTTTATAAACCTGTGTCACAGGTTTCTCAAAGCGCTGTAGTCATTCATTCACTCTACACTTGGTGGTGGTAAGCTAAGACTCTAGCCAGTGCCCTCTGCTGGACAAATGTGGAATTCCTTCCTTTTTATTTTGACCACCCCCAGACACTGGAGTGAGCATTTTGGTTAAAAAAAATCATAACTCCTTACAGGAATGGGCAAGAGATTTACTGAAATGTACGTTCTACAAGTCTCGGGCTGGATTATATAATCTCTGGGCCGTATGTTTGACACAGCTGTAAAGCATTTTTTATTGATTTTGAGCTTGCAGGACAGTTAGCATTACTGTGACTGTGTTGCTCCTTGAAAGGTGTGGAACATGCTTATAAACTCATCACTGAACTGGGACGTTACAAATTTCTTTTGGATTTTGGAGTTTAGTTTGGGCATAGCTTAAGTTAAAACATTTGCATCCCCTTTTATTACAGCATCGGGCCTTTAAAAGGTCTGTCTCATCCAGAGGTTACATTAACTGAAAATTCTCTGTCAATGACTGAATGTTTTGAGTTTTGACAGAACACTTTGAAGGCTGTCTTTCATTTTTGAAGGATTGAAAATCAAGCCATCGTCATCTTTTGATTTTATACAGTTTTATACACGTTTTAACACACACAAAATGTATTGCTCACAAATTATATTTAGATTTGCATCCATTTATTCTGTAGTCTGTGTTTTCTTACATGTATAATACTAGGTATATAATGAGAAGTTAATTAATGAAGGATAAAAATAGCTTATGACAGATTTTTTACAACCCTGTCTGTCAAAATAACTGAGAAAAATGATCCCTAGCGAAACCACTGGTCTCATCAATGTTCATGATTCATAACTAGTTTCTATTTGTACAAAGTTGGACTTCATAGGAGCAGTAAGTGCTTTTCTTTAAGACTGGTTTCACTCCCGGCTATAAATATAACAGACGCCATCATATCGTGGGCGCTGGCCTTAAAAGCGATCCATCTTTCCTTTCAGAAACGAGGAAAAGGTCAGGTCAGTACTGCTATGCCTACATTTACTGTAGCTGTGTCATTGATAAGAGCATTAGCATTCAGCTTGGATACTGTTCTGTGCACCCAAGCGGCAACATCCCAGAGCGGGATGAATCATAACATTAGATCTGACAAATGGGGATTTGGTGTACCAAATCGAATGAACGAAAGGAGGCAGTCACACTTTGAATTTCATTAGAACCTTGACAGATGACTAGATAGACTTTTCAGACCTGGCGTTTGACGGACTCGGGCAGAGACTTCTCCAGGAGACCCTTGACAGGAGCTTTGGTCTCCTTGTTCTCTTCCTCTCCGGCCTCCACGGCCTTGTCCTCATTCTTACTGGCTTCCTCCTTCTCTGCAGTGACAGCTGCCTCATCCCCTTTGGCTTCCTCCTCTTTGGCCTCTCCAAACACGTTAGGGTCAATGAGCAGCAGGATGAGCCGGACCTCCTCGCTGGTCAACACACCCATTATCAGCAACGTCCCGATGAGTTTGAGGATCGGAACAAACTGGTATTCCACGCTTCCACCCACGGGGTCGCGGATGTGTGTGCCTCCTCCCTGCACAGCCTCGGTGAGCATACTGATGGCTTTCTCCTTCAGGATGCTGAGCGGGATCTGGGGGCTGTAGAGGTACGGCTGCCGCTTGGTGCTAAGGACGCCTACAGGGGAGAAATTGACCCGCGGCTTAAGGGACGTGCTCAGGCCCACTCCGGGAAGTGAGTGCTTTTTGGATTCGTCTGGGAACAGCCTGATGGAGCGGGTTTCATCTGTGACTGGTATAATGAACTCATTGTTCATCATTAGACGAGCCTCCTTCGCCGTCTCAAGATGGATACTGGGAAGAGTGAGAAAAATGTGCTCAATCATCGTGCATTATCGTGTCAGTGCAATCATATTTATTCAATCAGAAAACGATTGCTTGGACTGTGAAGGTGACTATGAATGAGATTATTCACACACAGTGTATAAGCCGATCATGTCTGCTGCTCTTTCTCTCATTCTATAGTTTCAATCTTTTAAAAGTAGTGTTTTACTTTTTTTAGGTGGTTTATTTAGTTAAAGGGACTCAACGGAGGTTGTCAATTTTCATACTCGTGACTGCCACCTCTGGCCGTAACTGCAGTCTCCATGTTAAGTTCGTGCATGACTGCTGCATTGGCCTGAGGAGGCAACTTTAAGCTCAAATTCCACATTCTCCGCTGTGCACCGCCACGCACCGCCGCGGGCCGCCTCCGAGCTTCCCGCAAGGCTCAATGCCCACTACATCCGTCCCACACCGCTCCGCCTGGGTGCGTCAAGTCTAGTAGCGCATGCGCGAGATGTATGAAGTCTGTTTAACTTCTCCGATGTGGCGGAGACGGACCAGAAAAATAGAGGTCCTCCGTATTTTGGTCGTGGCGGTCCGCAGCGGAGTGGAGCGGGCGCGGCGGAGCGGAGGATGTGGTACATCGCAGCAGGCTTAAAATAGCTACGCATTTGCTGCGCACAGGCGTAGAGGGTTGTGGCGGAGCGGTGCGCAGCGGAGGATGTGGAATTTGGCCGTTAGAGTGACAGTGCAGGCTTATAGCGGCAATTGAGTGGGATAGGTGTGGGCTCACAGTACAGCGTGGGACATTGCTGGAGCATGTAGAGGGTGGAAAATATATTATTTTTTAAATGTTAACTTCCGTAGAGTCCCTTTAAATTCTAGATTTTCATATAGAGCGTATGTTTTTTACTTGTTTACCAATGTCCTTTTTCCTACTTGATGCTGTACAACTAAATTATTTAGCTAATCATAATAAGACTGCCAAAATTATAATGTTTTTCTTCGGACCCTTTTACCATTGGCCTGGGCACCCAGACTTTAGCATGACCCTGGAAATGTAAAATTACCTGTTGTCTAAATGTTGATTTTAAAAAAATAGTATGCAATATTTAAAAATGTTCCTGGAAGTTCCTGTGACTAACAACCTTTTACATAATTCACTGATATTATATTTAAAACAAATGTATTATTCTAGTAAAAGTGTTACCGCCCACCTAATGAGCACATTGTAGAAGCCGTCTCGTAGCATGCCGGACAGGTACTGGTTGTCGATGGTGTAGAGCAGCTGGGACTGGTCCAAATGGCTGCAGAGGGTATGAGCCACGCGTGTGTTCCCCAGGGCACACAGGGCACAGTACAGCTTCAGCGTGTGGTAATGGAACTTCCTCAAGTCCTCCAACTCCGACAGCTCCAGGACGTCCAAACACCTGAGCCGTGGCACAAAGACAACTCAGACCTCATACTATATATAATAATATATTATAATAATATAATTGGGGTGTAACAGTTCACGTGGATGTGTTGAACCGCTTTGGTTCATTAAATAATGTAAATTTATCATTAACATGATTTTAAGAGCTGCGGAACAAAGGCGAGTTTCGCACGGAAGCTATTGAGTGACACATCATACAGTATATACTGTATATATAAGGGAGTCGCATGAGCAGCGGCAGTCAAGAGGGTTATGGCCCCCCATAACCCTCTTTATTACTATTGCTAGTAACTTTTATCTCGTATATATTTTATTATTTAGTTATGTATCATGGGTGTTTATTTGTGTGACTGTGTTTACTGCCGGACACCTAAATTTCTCATTTCTCCTATGGGGGATTGAAAACGTTTATCAAATCAAAATCAAATCAAAAATCAAATCAAAACCTAAAATTGCCTCGTCCTTCCACATCCCAGGCGCTGTGAAGAGGGACAGAGAGAGAAAAAAGCAGATCTAGTCTTGCAGCAGCAGTGGTGCACTGGCCTCTCTCTATCGTCCCACCTAATCACTGCGTCATTGCAACTTTTCCAAAACTCTGCAAATTGTCTGTAGTCAAAGTGACAGTTTATGATCAGTTAAATCGGCTTCAGGTGTAGGACGAGATGTGCAGTGCCTCTGCTGGGTTATTCAGACTGTAGCGAGGCAGTGGCTCGTTGTCCGTGGCCCTCTCCCTTTCGCTAATCAGACTTTGTTTCGGCACCTTACAAATACATGCCACATGTGCATTTAGATTTCTTCCTTTCTTCCCCCGTGGCTGAAACTCAATAAATGAAATAGCTAAACACAAGCGCGTTTTATCTACAGACATATCACAGTTCAATTCTGGACAGGAGTGAACGGTGTGTGTGCTCCACCCTCTGTTCACAGCTGTGAGGTGGACACTGGACTGTGAGGTGGACACTGCACTGTGAGGTGGACACTGCACAGGAGCGCAGCGCAAGGCTCATATAAAACCTTTGTTCTGGCCAGTGGCATCAGAAATTATATGAATGCCATAAAATCAACATGGCCTTGATTATTACAGTGAATAATCAGTCTGTGATAATCATAGCCTCATTACCACTCATTAATTAAAATCAAGCATTTAGCCCATAACAATCACTAAAATTGAAAGTTATCAAGTTGTATTTTATACAAGAATTCTATTGTGTACTTGGCATATTTTCAAAATAAAGATTTAGTACGTTTTAGAGCCCTCCAAGAACCAAACTGAATATTGATTTTAGCGTACCGTTACACCCCTATATATATTATACAATAATCTTCATCATTATGGGTGTGTTCACTGATCAGAAATACGCTGCCTGGCAAAAAAAGGTCACCATCTGGATTTACAATGAGATCAGCTGATTATGTGAATCCTGAATGACCAGGTTCTTCCATCAATTACTTCTTCCCTGATGCACGGGCAATAAGATGATAAAGCCAGGATTCATTGGGCTCACATTGTGAGAGAGTGGTTGAGGAGCATGAGCATGATCTTACCTCCACTGAGAATCGTTGGGATGAGCTGGAGATGGCTTTGTGCAGTGGTCACACTCACCATCATCAATACAAGATCTTGCTGAATAATTAATGCAACACTCGATGGAAATGAATCTTTGGACATTGCAGAAACTTATTGAAACAGTGCCAGAGCCAATGGTGCTGTGATCAAAGATAACGTGAGTTTTTTGGCCGGGCAGTGTACTTTGACAACAGGAGGGCAAATAGAATGGTTAAATACATCGGGTCCTCTTCCAAATGCTTCATTTGAACCCATTGTAAAAATTATGGACGATTTTTCATTTTAAATTTAGTTTAAATCTTAATTTTATGCAATTAATTCTTTAACACAAAACAAAAATGTTATTCAGCCATTTGTTGCCTCCAAAGAATTCATTCATTTCTTAAAGTGTTTTAAATGTGCAATGACCCTAAAGATCTTCCTTAAAAAACAGCTCTAATGGTATGGCTGGCCTAACAGCAAAAACACTGATCAAATGTAAATGCTTCATATGAGTGGGTGCGTAGTGGACCTGTTCTCCTCGGGGATATGAACAGCCATCATCTGCAGCGGCTCCAGACACTGGACGACCCAGCCGTGCCGCTCACTGACTCGAGCCGTCTCCACACTCAGGAATGTGTTTGGCATCCGGCTCCACAGCACAGCCACAATGGTCTGCACATCCAGGCGAGGGGGGCACTGGGGCACTGGGTTCCTGTGCTCACTCTTGAAGATGGCCGACGAGAGTGGCATGGCGTCCTATTGCACAAGTATGTTTGTTGCATTACTGTTCATGCTTTAGTATGTGAGGTGAGTTAAGATTACTATGGTTTGGAAGAACAAACCTTGGTCTTGACAAATTCAAACTGGAAGAGGTTGGCACTCGTGGGCCGCACAAACACAGCAGGGAACAGCTTAGTATTGGGTTCAACCTGAGAAGAAAAAAGATAACTCATTTATTTTAATTGGATGTTATGCCATTTATCAATTTCTGTAACAACAAATCATAACTTATGTCATATTATTTAAAGGGACTCAACAGAGTTTGATCATTTTCATACTCGTGACTGCCACCTCTGGCCGTCTGCGTAACTGCAGTCTCCATGTTAAGCTGGTGAATGACTGCTGCCTCGGCCCGAACACGCAACTTTAGAGTGACGGTGCAGGCTTATAGCGGCAATTGAGTGGGATAGGTGTGGGCTCACAGTACAGCGCGGGACATTGCTGGAGCATGTAGGGCTGGAAAATATATTATTTTTTACATTTTAACTTCCGTAGAGTCCCTTTAACATCAGCTCAATGTTAAAATATCCAGCTTTTCCCTTTAAGACTCAAAACAGCAGGGAAAATAAACTATGAAAATAACAAAACTCAAGAAACCATTGTGGCCAACGGCATGCTGACATATCAGTGACACTTTTTTACATGCAGAGTGCAGTTTAAGTACAGAATGGCTGTAGTGATGATATATGGGCTTTCACAATGAGGAGGAATCTTCCAGATTACATCAATTACACAACTGAATCCAGAAAATACAGCTCTGAGCACTTTGTGTTGAAAATATAAAATAACCAAAAGTATGTTTTCGATGAGGGAATGTTATAATATGGTTAAAAAGTGAAACAGTACATATATCTCTACTTCTATATGTATATAGCTATGCATTTCCTGCATAGCTGCTAATTTTTGTCTTTTTTATGTATATTTATTTGATTGTTTTTAACTTGTAGCACTTTGAGATTTGGTGTCAAATATAAAGTGTTATAATACAAATAAAATGTATTATTATTATAGAACAATTACAGAATAAGTATGACTCTGCCAACAATAACAAAAATGACTTTCCCATGTCTTTCCCATGTCTGACACACAAATGCAGGTTACCACAGTAAAAAAAATATAAACCTGATATATTGTGGGCAGCTCCTTGCCATTGGCAGTGAAGGAGACGAGGCCAGATGCCAAGTCGATAAGACAGCCGATCTCCAGGTCAGAGTTAGCGGACTGCCCAACCGCATCCGATCCACAGACCATGTAACAATTACTCCTCTGGACACTGCAGTAATGACACGCATCATGTGTAACATCAAATAGAAAACATTCACTATTACATCATGTGAGATGCCAGGCAGTGAAATAGCATGATGGATGTCCATTGTCCTTGGTCCCACAGCAGAGGTGGTGGTAGAGTCACTCAAAGACAGAAAATCAATTCTAACACAATCTTTTGTGATGCATTGTTTAGCCATGCAGCTGTAATATTTCATAACAAAACAGAGATATTTGAGTACCTTAATAAATAGTTTCTTCTGTCCAACCATTACACTGTATCTAAATGTACCAGCCACAATAAGTATTTGAATAGTTTTTGTAAGTAATTGCCTTTCGTGAACACGTCCGCGCTCGTCTCCCAGGGTCACAGTTACGGTGCGTGTTTTGCTGAGGGCGAAGTTCTTGCTGTAGTAATGATAATCTGGACTGACCCAGCCCACCCAGATGGAGGCAGGGTTCTGTCCGGCAAACACTCTCACGGAGTGGTAATACTGTGAGAACACAGAGAGAACACTATGTCATGTAATAAAAAGCACAAGACGATCTTTGTAAGACATGCAGTTACCGTTGTTATGCTTCCATAGTCAACTGTTCCATCCTCTTTTGGTGGCTGGCTACAGAGATATTCAGGGTATTATTATTGAAGAAATGTAGTAAATGTTTGGCTGTAATGATGATACGTCTACTGCCTGACCTGAGTTTGTGTGACTCATTTAGAATCATGTCTGCAGAGTAAAACTCCACCGGCATGCTCAGCCTGCAGTACACCATGTCACTGTTACTGTTCTGAGTACCAAAAGTCTTGTGGGTGACTTTGAGGCAGGGCGGATTGTCCACTGTACCATCAATCCTTGTAACCTTAAGAGACAAACTATGAATAAAATTCATGTAAAGTAAAATACACAGACAATGGACAGGTGAGATGAGGAGCGTTTACCTCGACATGCATGTGGTCTGAAGGCACATTTACAAAAGTGGGCAGACGTTTGCTGAACCACATGGTGATCTCTCGGTTCATGTTGACAGCGAACGGTTCAAAGCCCTCCTGAAGACCATACATAGTGTAGTACTTGAATGAGCTGGCATCTTTGCCCAGGTTCATACGGCCAATCTGAGACTGGCCCAGACTACACACAGGGATGAATCCTAGAATAGGAGAGAAAATGCACAATAATTTATATTTGTGTAAGTTCTCAGTCATGCAGGAGTTGTCCATCGTAGGCAAAAATTCTTCAGTCTTCATGTAGTCGAAGTGTAGGACGTATCGCTCTTTATCTAAAAAGCTTCATCAGCGAATGAGCAGAATTTGATACAGCCGACAAAGCCTTTTGAATAAAGAGCAAAACGTCCGACACTTCAACTACAGAGTACAGATGAAGACTGAAGAATTTTTGCCTACAATCATTTATGGAGTTCCATTTTCAGTGCAGTATTTGTAGTAGGCTCTTACCATCTTCAGTCTCAAAGTCAGCAAAACACAGCTCAGAGCCTTTGCCGGTAATCAAAAGCTCTCCATTCAAAGTGAAAATCATAGATTTGTCCTCCATGTTGATCATGCAACCAACTACGTCGCCCTTCTTCCAAGGCTGGCCAAAGTAACGACTGCCTGCATGCAAACGTCGACCCTTAAGAAATAAAAATGTCCATCAGAATTGAAAATGCATGAACTCATACTTGGTAATCCATATGAGGTTTGTGCCAGTGAAAAGCCTAGTGCTGGTGCATGACTTACCCTGTATCCATCAAAAACAAATGCCTGATCATCTCCTCCAAGTTCAACATCAGGTCGGCAGCCTGGTCTGGCCCAGCCCACTCTCATGTCTCCTCCAGTGAGGGCCTCAAACTCAAAGTACCACTTCCCCGTTTTGAGCGCATATGTTTGTTCCACACGGAAGAAGCGGATTGTCTCAATACTCTGATTGTCAACTATATGAACAGCTAAAAAAAAAGGAGTATTTTAGAAAGCATATACCAAAATAAACAGTGCAAAACATGTCTTACCCTCTTGGTCTGGGGGGTCAATGTCATATCCATATCCGACAACAGTCCTGATGGCTTCTCTCAGACTGTCACGGTTTGACTTCTTTGTGCGCTCGTCCAGAAAAGCATATGGCACCAGACGGGGATTGCGTCTGCTCTTCAAATCCTGTCACATATGAAAAATGACCTGCCATGTTAAGTTATTAAAAAGATACATTCGCTTTTTTAAAATATATAATTAGTTTCACAGTGGGGAATGACATTGTCATAGGAGCATCGGGACAAATGATAAAAGTGAAAATAAATGAATAACTAAAAGTTGCTGAGGCAGCACATTACTTTGTGTAAATGATGATTTACCTGCTGGATGCCATAGGTCCAACCTTGTTTAATTCGGTCTTTGGCCCACACATTGTGTGCGTTCTCGGCCAGTTTATCAACTAGAACCTCCTGACCTCCATTCAGCTTTATGTCAGAAAGATCTAGTGGCGCAGGCTTATATCCATTAGACATTATGTAGCTGCAAGACACAAGAGAATACCACATGGGCAATCGAATGGTTGTTCATTTGATGATGAATATCCAGAAGCACACCCACTCTTTTGGAAGCTTGATTTTCTTCAGATCGTCCTCAGCGTGAACATTGGCCTGGGCAACATGACAGCCCAGTGCCAACAGGGTTCTGTGTTAATCAAAAAAAAACATCAAACAACCTCTCAATTGTTGTACTCCATGCTAATACATCACTGAGAAAACTTCATTAGAAACAAAAGTATTAAAGGTGACGCTTTCTTTAATACTTTAACTGCCAATTACTAACAGTAATTGAATAAGACCTGGAGGTGGCTTTGTTGAGCCAAGGTAAATGTATTTACAAGAAGATGACTCAGTGGCTGGCTCAAGTAAGCTTTGGACCTAAGGTTTTTCAATCAATAATGGTGTGCACTCAGGCAACAAGGGTCATTAAAAAGTCTACTTTCATCTAAGCAGTAATTTGCCCGGCACAGGTTCAGAGAGGAATGTGTAAATCCAATGAATATGTAATTAGACGGCAGACCAAAGTGTCTTACCTGAGCGTTTCACTGGACATCTGCAAGTTGTAGTTCCTCTCTGTTTCAGGCAGCTTTGAAAAGTCCACAAGGCAAGGATGCTGCCTCTTGTTGTCATCTCGAACCTGAAAAAAGAATCCTACATGTTCATGCTTGTTTACATTATCTTTTTCCTCAAACAGGGTGACCACAGATTATGCTAATTACACCCCTGCTCTAGAAAGTGAGAAACCTTGTGATGTGCACTCCTCCATTTGTTGTTTTTTCTTTGTGCTTTAAGTGAACAATACAAAAAGAACAGAAGTTGTTGTACTGATAATTATACTTAGTATAATAGTACAGTTAAAAGAGGTACTTGGTACATATTGTAATAGGTTCATGCACAGAACTGCTCACCTGCTCTTCATTCACATGTTGGCCTGAATTGTTTGACCAAGCTATTGAACAGAATTCCAACGGTATGAAGTGCAGTTTGTGTGCTGTTAATTGCTCACATTGTGAATTCATGGTGCCTGTTCAGGGTCACCAGGGCTATTCAAGACTAAATGAATCAGCAGCTGTTTGCACTTAAATTGTGTCCTTTATAAATGATATGGTTATATTTCCCTCCATGGACCACTTCCTTCCCGTCTTAATTAATGTGGGTGTCATTTTTGTAGAAGGTGAAGCATCCGTTAGGTTTGCTGAATGGGCCCAGAGTATTGGCACACTGGAAAATGATTGTGTGATAAACACTATGGTTCTGAGTGTGTGACCAGACTGTTAACAGAGCAGAGCTCACTAGGAAATACCAAGTGATGGACAGGGAAACATGACATATGTTAAATGGAAAGGAATGTCAAAAATGCTGCAAATAGTAATTTATCCAATACAAGGCAAGGCAAATTTATTTGTAGAGCACAATTCATACACAAGGCAATTCAAAGTGCTTCACAATTTCATAAAATTACAAGAAAGCAGATAAAACAAATATAATCATTAACTAATTGACATTAAAAGTGAAGAGTGCAGATAAAATACTTTCAGTTGACATATGCACAGTTAAAAAGAACAGTTTTCAGCCTAGATTTAAACATTGTCAAAGTTGGGGCCTGTCTCACACCTTCTGGCAGACTGTTCCAGATTTTTGCTGCATAAAACTGAAACGCAACCTCACCATGTTTAGTCCTGACTCTGGGAACCAGCAGGAGACCACTCCCTGAGGTTCTCAGAGCCCGAGATGGTTCATACGGCACTAACATGTCAGAGATGTACTTTGGTGCTAGACCATGAAGAGACTTGTAAACAAGCAGAGCTATTTTAAAGTCTATTCTCTGAGCGACAGGAAGCCAGTGCAGAGATCTGAGCACTGGACTAATATGGTCGTATTCCCTGGTTCTAGTCAGGACTCGAGCAGCAGCGTTCTGGATGTACTGCAGCTGTTTTACAGCTCGTTTAGAGGCCAGTGAGCAGCCGTTACAGTAGTCTAACCTCCTGGAATACAAATCCAAAAAAGCAAAAATGCTTTACTATCTCTGCATTTGACCCATCTGTTGATGCCGCTGGAGCGACCCTACTGGAGCATGCATAGTTGAGAACATGAATAACTCCCAGGGTTAAGAACAGTGTGGTTGATACTCATTGGCCATAATGCAGTGTCTTATATAAACCATACCTAAAGTAATTCAGAAGAACAGCTCATTTACACAGTTATTGAAATCAAAATGTTACCTTGCCATAGGTCCAGCCAAGCTCAATTTTGTTCATGGCCCACAGCTCATGGATGTTTTCTGCCAGCTTGTTTCGAACATTGTCCAGCAGAGGGGGAAGAACAACCTGCAGAGGGGCAACACATCTGATGGTGTGGCAGGTTCACAAGCAAATGCAACCAGAGCAAATCAGAAGTATAAAGAATGTTGAGCCTCCTAACCTGCGTGGTGTCTACAGGTGTGGGGATGAATGAGGCTTGAGACAGGAACTTGGTGGTTCCCAGCAGGTCTCGGACTCCTTCATGGTCCCTCTTGTACTCCTTCACAGGCTCCACATGCATCTTTTCTTTGGGCAGCAGCGCCTCATAACAAGGAGAGTAACCAGCGGGGGGCAGGAACTTGAAATCTCCATGACGTCCACCTAACAGGAAACGAACCCTGGGAGGAGAGATTGCAAGGTTTCTATACAATCAATAGGATCAATACAAATCATTTACCTGAATATAGTATAACACTTCCAATAATTAAAGAAGACTGCATTTAATCTAGATAATTTAGATACAGTATGTTCCAGTATTTTCAGTGACCGTAAAATTAATTATACATGGCTATATTCATCCATCCAGCCATCCAGCCATCCATCTTCTTCCGCTTAGCCGTTGCCAAGTCGCAGGGGCAGCAGTCCTAGCCATATTGCACCAGTCCCTTATGGCTCCTCCTGCAGGTGGTGGGTCCACGGGAGGATGGCCCCACGATGCTCCTTCACCTCTGGACGACGCAACTGGTCTTGATGGTCTCTCACCATAAGGAGCTTCTGGACTGCTCTTGGTCTGACCCGTCACCTAGGACCTGTTTGCCAAGAGAGACTCTACCAGGAGCATAATGCCCCAGACACAGAGTTCCTAGGATCATTCGGGTGCTCAAACCCCTCCACCACGATAAGGTGGCAGTTCGAGGAGGGGATACATGGTTATACTTATATTAAGGGATGCATTTTCAGTTGAGGGGTATGACTAAGAGTAGAAAGGCAATTTGTAAGCTTTACAAAATGTTATGTGCAACCTTTTTTTTATTGTGATCCACTGACTTTAGACTTGGGGACAGGGAGGTGGGCATAAAATAAACAACAGAACAATGGGGTGCTATACTCAAAAGGTCAAATTACTTTTCCAAAATTATTCAGTTTAAAAATTAACTTTTTTATATTGCCGCTGATGAAGTAAAGAAAATGAATCCTGTCTCAGATTTATGCGAACACAGACGTGGGAAACCTGGCACCCGGTTACATCTGTTGGGCTTTTGTCCAGAAGTACAGAAACTTTGGATGTACAGTATACAGAAGGATTTATCTGTAAATCTTTTACAATAAACTTTCATGTGGAAGCCCTGATATGTTCATTGGGCAAAAAGGTAGTAACTGTCAATGCAGGTGCTTACTTGACCCCAGCAGAGAAGCTGACAACCGGGAAGAAGAAGCCGTCAGTGTTAAAGTCCTCAAACATGCCCTGCACAGGCTGCCCGTTGATCCTGAAGGACATGGAGGGAGCGCCCAGGTCCAGACAGCAGCTCACCACATCGTCTGAGTTCAGCAGGTGCTGGTTAATGGAGGCCACGGCCCGCGGGATTCGGCCTAGACAAACACACCATGGATGACTGTTATTGCTACAAAGTCATTGCAAATTTAGGCCAGGGTGATAGTGACGAGAGGAGATAAGAGGGAGGTAGAGGAGTGAGTCACTTTATAAAACATGAATGAGGCAGTAGGATTTTCAGGGAAAGGATGAAACGGATGTTTTTTTACTTTTAGAGCAAAGATAAGAGAGCAATTAGTAGATTTAAGACTTGTTGTAGCAGGCATGCTATTAGCAACACAAATATAAAATACAGACCTTTACTTCTGTGTGAGTTTTAAAGTGAGCTCAATGAATTTTAAAACATAGCATGAATTAAAATGGTTACAAGCCCCACTTCTATGCAAGAGACTACACTGCACTGCAGTACAAAACCGTTTTTAATATATGATTATTCTTTACTTTTGACTTTTATTTGAAATCCACAGGAGATGACAAAATACACTCATTGGCCCACTTGTATTAAAGTTGCACACATGGTGTATATTTTTGGTGCATATCAGTCCGTGGGGCGCGCCCGATGCCAGAGGGGGCACTGTGATCCGGGGAAAATGCTTTTTTATATTTAACAGCAAGAGGGACTGAGATACTGTAATCAGCGGGCGCAAAATGTTTTCTTCTTCCTAAGGGGGGCGCAACAGAAAATAATTGAGAAATACTGGTGTATATTGATCATACACTGGACCACCTTGCTCCTTATGACTTTAGACTTGACTTAGACTTGAGCCTATTTAGTTGAAATTACTTTTTTTTAATGTTCAAACTGCGCCGTATGTTGTCGGCAAAACCAGGGCTATTTTCTATACAGGCATGTGAACTAAGAGCAGCGTGAGCTCCTCCTCTTTCACACTGCACCTCGCATCAGAAGAGACGGACTGCTATGGGTTGGCTGCTCTGTAGTGCGTCAAAATAGCGATAAACTATGGCAACACGCGACATCCTCAGATCGTTTCACTCACGCTAAAGTGGCCAAAACAAGACTATAGTGGGCTATATTTAGGCAACTTGCTTTTTGTTGGTAATAAGAATGAGAATGCGACAGGCAGAGAACGGGAAACACTTTGTGACACTATGTCACAGTCACATTATGAACACTAAAACTGAATCTTAACCCCTGATATCAGGGTGAAGTAGAATATGAAATTATAATGTCCTAGCATAAAATAAATCATAAATTGTAACAGGTTCATATAAAGAGGGGTCAGTGCAGAGCATTTTTGACCTGCAGTGACTGACTGCCTCTAACCTGTATGACACTTTGCAAAAATGCTCAAAGCTTCAAAGTAGCCTACCTACTTATTAACAGGACCGTAACTATGATGTTGGCTAACCAGGCATTTGCTGAGAGGCCCCAATTTGAAAGGGGCCCCAGACAATTCATTATTCTCCCTTAAAAAACATTTCAAAAAGCACAAATGGCCAGCCGAATATGAGCAGGACCTGGCGAGCCCAAACCGGGCCGGAGAAAACTGTGCTAGGTGTCGAAGGTTTTGTTTGACCCCTAGAACACTCACAAGTGAGTCCTGATTGTTTTTATCTTTGGTGTTAAATAAATGTGAACGTCTCTGTGCCAGCGCTACCTACTGCACCTGCTCAGGTTCTAGTGTCTCAATCCAGTCTGGGCTGATGCGTAACCATACGGATCCCGTTCTTTTATGCTGTCATACGGTTTCCAGCATGGTTTGATGTTCAGTTGAAATGGTGTGTATGTATAAACACCACCTCCTGACTTGGCATAGCATACACCCTTGTCCAGATTGATAAATAACTCATATACACCCTGATTTGGCCGTACACAGCTTTGATAAATGAGGACCATTGTCACATTTGAAAGTGTAAATCATACCTGACCACAGATGAAGCCCATCAAAGCTATAGGAGTACAGGTCATCACCAACACCATTGCCTCCCCATCCCTCTCCTCCACCAGGATACGGAGCATAGCCTTTAGAGCTGGCCCAGCCCACCCGCAGATGAGTGGCCTCTCCAGTAACAAAGTGGTCCACTTGGTCAATCACCAGCTCAAAATACCACTTTTTATACTGTGCTGAACCCTCAGCCACACCCAGGAAAATGTTTGGCCTCATGCTGTGGACAGAACACCAAGTTCAGTCTACAGTGACACAATAGTCCATCAAATCAGTGTAATGTGTGTATATACCTCTGAACATCGTTGACAAGTCGTGTCTGAAGCAGCAGATCCCGCTTAGGGAGCAGGTGGTCACAGATCAGGTTCTGATTGGTTCTAACTGCCACTCCGTTGCAAACACACAGAGAACATAGGACGTCCAAAACCTGACACAGAAGATTACATAACCTCATGAACCAGGAATATGAAAATCAACAACTGTGATTAGCAGCTGTTGTTTACAAGGAGGCCCCTTCATGCCTTGTGGATTTACAGAGTAAATGTTGGAGCCCCAGTTTAACAGCACACGTAAAGCACATAGTGAGAATGTAAACACTGTACATGGTTACTTGATCGGAGGCTTAAGTTACAGCTATGACAAAGATTTACATAAGCAGCATCACATCAGATGATAATCCTAAGCCCTTTGTAAGTTTCATTTAAGTCACTTGTACCGTCTGATGCTTGGTGTATGTTTATGTTGTTACAATTATGTTGAAGAGTAGTAAATGCTGTGTTGCTGATATATGGTGAAATTGAAATACTATAAATAATTGTGAACCTTATGGTTACGTCCGTGTTTGTAGAGCAGAGAAATAATAGACTTGATGTGGCTTTTTTGAATAATGTTCAGAGCTTCTGAGCTTTCCACCAAGATACAGTGAAGGACTTCCAGGATGCCTAAACAGGTCAGAAAATAAATATATTTTGTTACCAGTGAATTATATTTAATTAAAGGATAATTCAGATCTTTACTGAAATACCTGTTGAGGATTCCAGTCTCTCAAGTTTACTGACCAACCAGTCTAGATTCTTGGAAAACTGGGCACAGTTGGTTCTGTTACCACGAATGAGGGCAGCTGAGAAAATAGAAATGAAAATGTTTAAATAAGTCCGTTGTAAGGTCGTTTTCACACATGTTGGAGCACTTTATGGGTCAACCCGAGATGGCTCTAGTTTCAGGTGCTTTTACTTCACCTTTAGTTCAGTCTGTGTTCACATGTGCAATCTATGAATCGCTCCAAAAAGCCGCACCATACGCCGTGCATGTGACCACAATCAGCTGGAGTCGGCACAGAGTCAGAGATAGTGCCGCTGAGACCGCTCCGAGACCACCAGTTTGAGCCGCTTTTTAGACCGGCCTAAAGTGGTGTGGCTGGATTCACACAGACCATAAAGCGCCGCTCTCGGGTCGAGAGCCCCTTTAGGTCGACCTAACCAGTGGCAGTGTGAAAACGACCTAATACTTGATTTAGTGCTAAGCTACACACAACACTTTCTTCCCACACTTATCGATAGCCTTGTTCTATTTGCATGCTTTAAGAGTGACATTGGAGAGCTCACATCTCTCACTATTAGGATTCAGGGACAGTGGACTAATGATGCTCATTAACTGCACTTTGTGCCAAAGGGAAGCTTGTAACTGTCTAATATCCTCTAATTCTGCTCTTTAGGGAGCTTTCATGCTAATTCTATACAAACAAATCAAAGTAGGGCTATGCAATAATGTCAATGTTGAAAAGAGAGAATGGATACACCAAGACTGTAATTACGTAATAAGCTGGGTCACTGAAACCATAGAACATTCTGAAAAATTATTGGCATATTATGTGACGTTTGTTGAGATTTTGATAAAGTAGGAAGAGGCCACAGTGAGTGAGGCCACTGCACAATTCATCATGCAAAGCCCACTTCATACATCCTGCCTCAGCATCTTTGGAGATGACCTCACAACAACGAAGGCCACCCAGGAGTGCTCTGTAACATGTACTGTGAGTTAGTACATGCTGCAAAGGTGATGATTAACTTCAGACAGAGTGTTGTCTTCCAGAGGGCAAGCTGAATAATGATGGTAGGAAGAAGTTTTCAAAAATAAAACTTTTCAAGGCCACATGCCTAAAAGCTGTAAAAAGATGTCAGCATCTGTCTCCACAGATTATTAATGACCCAATCTGTGGTGCTAAATGCTTCCAATGTGTTCAATGTGAACATGAGTTCATAAATAAAATATAGGTTCAGAGATCTCATCTTAATCCTAACTGCTGCTACAGTTTGTTTTAAATTGTGTCAGACACCCAGGAAGTGCAGTAGAAATGGCTGATGTGATGTAAACTGATCAATGGTACTGAGTGTAAACCAGTGGATCATGAAACGGACCATGAAAGATAAATATTGCACATATTGCCAGTGTAAAATGTACATGTAAAATAGTGTGCTTACCCAGAAGCTCATAAAGGAGGTTGCAAATCTCCTTCCATTCCGCGCCTGCCTCCTCCCCAGCAATTTCTCCAAAATGTGCAGCATTGTTGTACACATTCATCCGGTCAATGCATTTGACCAAGAGCGCCAGCATACCCTAGAAAAAGTTGCACACTATGAATACAGTGCATGTGTAAGGATTGTAAAGCCACAGAGAGTTCTGGCATGTTGCCAGTGTGGTTTGAAAAGGTGCATAGATTCTGCCCCTGAGCAACAGTCGTCAGCTGCTACAGTTGGACAATGTTAGCAATGTTGCAGGATAGATCCATTGTTTTTACAAACTGCTCTTAAAAATGTATTAGATCATGGAAACTTACAGTGTGCAAATATACAAATTAATTACTGAGTTTGAGAATACAGTGCTTAACAAATTTATTAGACCACCACCCAGTATAAGGCGTTTGCCACTGCTGCTATAGTTTAACGGTATTTCTGTTTACCAAAGAAGCTTTTTATGTTTCTACTTGACCAAGAAAAAGGAATCTGGACCTGGATCTGATGGACTGGCCAAGCCAAGGTCCAGACTTGAACCCCATTAAACAGATCTGGGATTTAGTGAAATCAAAAATGGATCAGACCAAAGTCTCATCCAAAGCAAGTATCTGGTAACAGCTATAAACTATTTGGAACTCAATAACAAAAAAACGACATAAAAACAATGGCAGCAAGAATGAAGCTGTCAGGGCTATCAGGGCTAAAGGTGGCCATGCAAAACATTAACATTGTAGGTTATTATTTGTTATTATTACTATTTTGTTATTCCAATTGGTTATTTTCTTAATGAATTTGAAACAAGTTTTTGATATATTACCATGTTATTTATGGTTTCTCTTTTTCATGACTGGTGGTCTAATAAATGTGTTAAGCACAGTAGGTTTACTTTGACATAGTCAACATTCTAAAATCACGCAATATTTTCACATTGCATACAGTTATGGAAACATTTTTGGTGGCCTTATTAGCTGCCTTACCTCCTCTTTGAAGAGGTCTTGACGTTTAATGAGAGAACGTAGGAGGCCCTGTTTCTCTTCATGTTCAAGCTCGGAGTCTGGCTGCTTGAAATACTCAATCAAGTCGTTGAGTGTCTGAAGCACCTCTTCTATGTACCCTGCCACCTGGGAGTCCCCCTCTGTCATGCTGTCTAAGGCTCTAGTATAAAGGCAAAGAAAATATGATATTGGCTGTTGTTATCTACATATTAAAGAAGCTTGTACACGTGGTTGTTAAGTTACTTGATAAAATTGCTGAAGAGGAGAGTGGTGTTACGGATGATGCGTGCAGCTCGAGACTCCTCGTGCTGGCAGCGTTGGAGGATCAGTCCATCATCTGTGTGGCCCTCAGAGTGTAAGCAGGCCTGCAGGGTCCAAGAGATACACAACATTGTGAGTGTACATTAACTCAAAATTCTCTGTCAATGACAGAATATTTTGAGTGCTGACAGAACATTTTGAAGGCTGTCCTTCATTTTGAAGGATTGAAAATCAAGCGATCGTCATCTTTTGAGAGATTTACACACTCGTTTTAACACAATGTAGTTTCCAAATTCATGTTCCATGATTCTGCTCACAAATTATATTTAGATTTGCATCCATTTATCTCGTAATGTGTGTTTTCTTACATACATAATACTACGTATATAATGAGAGATTAATTAATGAAGGATAAAAATAGCTCACGACAGATTTTTTATAACCCTGTCCTTCAAAATAATCCCTAGCGAAACCACTGTTCCAAAGGGCCTGTCAGTTTTTAAAAACAGCCTTGAAGATCACATATTTTAAATCCAAGCATTGAATGGCCTAAAGCAAAGTGTGAAGAAACGATGTAGAGAAATGATGAAGAGTAGAGAAACAAGATAATTAAGATGAGCAAAGGGACAACCATTACTTCGAAGCTGTCAGGTGCATTGACTTGGTGCCAAAGCACAGGCAGCATAGTGGCACAAGCCCCAGGTCTGATCCCTGTGCTCTGCTTATTATCACCTTTATGTGTGAGAAGACAGAGCCTTGTTTACAGTACAAAAATGTACTTACCCAAACATTATGAACATTTGTTCATGTCTTACATAAGAAGTAAAGTATATCAAATACTAAATGAGTGTAACTCCTTTTATACAATTCCTAAGGCTACCCATTGTGATATTTGTTTAATTACCCTTCTTTTCAGGGGGCCGAGGCGGGATGCTTTGGCGTCAGGAGCCTGGTAGGACAGCCACAGTCCTGTTGCCACATGCATGACAAAACACATAGTGTCTCCATATTTAATCTCTGCTACTCCCATGCCATCAACGTCTCGCTTTGGGCCCATGTCCCCCTTTTCCTGAGGGAATAAACATATAGAAAGAAAGATTATATTATGAAAACTAGAAGAGCAGTAAAACAGGACAAGTGTGATAGTTTATATTATTCCAGAAATATCTAACAAAATAAAAAAAAACTTAAAATGCTGCTGCTGCAGCAGAATCACTTACTTTGGATGGTCTGAAGCAGAAAGCAGTAGCTTTGGTATCTGATTTCTCTCTGTCTTGAAGAACCAGCCCTTTGTCTTCGGTCAGGGCCAAGTAATTACCAGTGGAGATATGGCGGAGTCGGAAAGCCTGCCCCCAACGGATGTGACTACCACTCCAGCTACATAAAGAAACATACATTTACCACCCAGCATATGTATGCAGTTTATCATATATTAAAGGTCAAGTGCTTTATTTGGCATTATACGACTGAACAACAAAATAGTGCAGATCCTGACTCCCAGTACGGCACTCTGAGCCAACCTGAGTGTTTTGAAGCTCAGGGAAACCGGGGCACCCAGAGGAGCAAAATACATACAGATAGGCCCCTTGTTACTGTGAGCCATAGAGCTAGCCACTCAGCCACTATGCCTACATTGTTAATTTGCTGTTCGTTTGTTTAATGGACTATTACCCCAAGTGAATTTGGTACGAATATAAAGTTAAAAAGAGTTTTTTCAGAGCTCTAAACAGGGAAACTTTAATAGATGCACCTGCTGCACATCAAAGAGGTGTACAGATTGTGACAGACAGCCCCCAGAGGGAGAGCAGCAGACAGGACAGTGGCAGGTGAAAGACGTAGGTGGACTGGCTTACCTTCTGTGAGACTCCTCTCTCTAATTTGCTGTGACAGCCAAAAGACCAGAAGGCTGACATTTACAGTTGTGCTCATAAGTTGGCAAAAAATTGTCAAAGAATATGAATGAACACGAAACCATTTTTTTCCACTTATGGTTAGTGATTGTGTGAAGCCATTGTCAAAAATCAGTGTTTATGATTTTAAAATAATAATGAACAGAAACGAAAATGACCCTGATAAAAAGGTTACATACCCCAGTTCTTAATACCGTGTATTAGGGCTGGGCCTTATCATATTGTACGGTAATACCGGTGTAAGTTTTGGACACTGGTGTCAATTTTAATTCCACGATTTTTTTTGCATGCGCACTAAAGCAGATTTTGACAGAGGCGCACAGAGAACGCAGCTAATGCTATCCTCAGCTACACACAAAGCAACAACTAACTTATCTAAAGAAATGTATGACGCATATTGTTTGTGTAGTGTCTGTATCATATTTGGAAAGTGACCAGGCTAGCTAGCTTTCCTTAGCATCGCGCTAACAACAACACGGCAGGAAACCTTGATGCAAAAGTGGTTAAAGGCTAATAACATCCTTCTCATGTATGATGTTCTTCTGATCTCACGCAAGTCTCAAGACTAGCTCAACTAGGACTCCTCTTCTCTCCCTCTTCTCCATCTACGTGTGTGTAACTCTGCGCTCCTGATCACCATGGCACAGGTGGCAGTGATGAGACACGCAATAGTTTTAAACCTAGTTTATTCCAGCGGCCAGCTGCGCTCTAGCGCTTCTACTGGCAAAACAGTTATTGTAGCAATAATATGATCACAGATTTAGGTGAAATTAGAAGTGTAAAAACAATTAAATAGCTGAGTTTCTTTGTCAAGTGTCAATTATATCTGTTATCGTGATATTTCTCCTTTATATCGTAATATACATTTTAGGCCCTACCATGTATTGCCCCCTACAACATCAATGCCAGCTTGGAGTCTTTTGTGGTAGTTGTCAATGAAGCTATTAATCTTCTCTGATGGTAAAGCTGCCCATTTTTCTCAGCAAAAAGTCTCCAGTTCTTGTACATTCCTGGCCTGTCTTGTATGAACTGCACTATTGAGATCTCCCCAGAGTGGGTCAATGAGGTGAGGTGAACTTTATTGTCCCCATAGGGAAATTTGTCCTCTGCATTTGACCCATCCTTCGATGCCGTTGGGGCAACCCGTCAGGAGCAGTGGGCGACCGCAGTGCAGCGCCCGGGGACCCATCTCCAGATGTGGAGCCAGGCTCATGGTCAGAATCACCTGGCTGGAGGATTTAACCTAATATGCATGTTTTGGGTTGAAGGGGGAAACCGGAGCACCCAGAGGAAACACATCCAGACACGGGGAGAAACATGCAAACTCCACACAGAAAGGCCGCACGGCCC
>OMNZ01020101.1:11697-23669 GCA_900303255.1 Lesueurigobius sanzi | reverse complement strand
ATTAAGTGTTTTTACTCTTGTTTTGGTCCTGATTAAGTGTTTTTAGTCTTGTTTTGGTCCTGATTAAGTGTTTTTAGTCTTGTTTTGGTCCTGATTAAGTGTTTTTAGTCTTGTTTTGGTCCTGATTAAGTGTTTTTTAGTCTTGTTTTGGTCCTGATTAAGTGTTTTTAGTCTTGTTTTGGTCCTGATTAAGTGTTTTTAGTCTTGTTTTGGTCCTGATTAAGTGTTTTTAGTCTTGTTTTGGTCCTGATTAAGTGTTTTTAGTCTTGTTTTGGTCCTGATTAAGTGGTTTTTAGTCTTGTTTTGGTCCTGATTAAGTGTTTTTTAGTCTTGTTTTGGTCCTGATTAAGTGTTTTTAGTCTTGTTTTGGTCCTGATTAAGTGTTTTTAGTCTTGTTTTGGTCCTGATTAAGTGTTTTTTAGTCTTGTTTTGGTCCTGATTAAGTGTTTTTAGTCTTGTTTTGGTAGTTGAGTTGAGTTCAGTACTTGAACAATACCTGCTTCTCGATACCTGAATGATTTTTTCGATACCTATACTAAATTATTGTTCATCTAGAACCATGAAACAGAACAATGATGACAATTTCTTCAAATACATTCATTCCTTCATCATTTATTTGAGCTGAAACAACCCAGAAACGTTCCTGAGTGCTGTGTCAGGACCCACCAGGCAGAGAAACTTTTTTCTAGTTTACCATCAGTACCTGAAACAGTTTTTGATACCATCCTGGTATTGTTTAACATTACTCAGCCATAAATGCAGTATGTATAAACAAATTTCGTTGTAAAACCAAACCTGTGCTCTTGACTTTTCCCGTTACAAGTTCCAAACACAAAGATTCCTTGTCTTCCAGCAGTCCACTCCTTCCTCAGGAGTACAGCTGCTTGTTAGCGAATGTGACTGGATTGCATTGTGAAAATAACCATAAGACACAACAACTCCATGCCTCATTGCCATATCTGAACTTGTAGCCTAATTGTTTCGTTTCGGTTTGGAACAGTGTGCAGTGAAACTATTTCTGGACTTCTTAGCTTTGCATTTTGAACTCTGTGCCTTCCTTTCTCTCTCTCTCCCTCTTGCTCCTCCTTCATTAAAAGGCTGAGGTGGGCCCTGAACCGCTGGGGCATGTTTGAACAGTACGTGAGCAGATTAATGTTTGTATTACCTACTGCCTCTGTGTCTTTATTGAAAGTGGCCTCTCGTGAGTCTGCACTGTCATCTGCGCTGTGTTTATGCATCATTTCCCCTTGTGTGAGGATGATCTGCTTTCAATACCAGAGTAATTCATATTTGTGCATACATACCACACGCAGATTAGAGGCATCCGTCCTGTCGGCTCGCGGTGTTCAGAACTGGTTGAGTTGTCAGAGAACACCACGGCACTATTGTTTCCTTGTGTGATCACTTTCGTCTTTCCACTTTATATTTGCTAAAACCGCTTTTTGCAGTGTAGTGCCATTTTTTTTCCATGTTTCTGAATTGTTTTGTGACTTGAAAAGTTTGGGAAACCCTGATCTAAATCTCTATTGGTTGCGTTCATAGGATGGAATTCTATTTCAGTGGGGGGTCAGGTGCCAATACAACCCTATAGGAGAGTTTTTGAAAGGAATTTCCCCCCCAAATTCATCTTACGGCTGAAAGTCCTTTCTGCTGGCCAACATCATGCACATATTTTTGAGTATTGTCACCACTTTTGGACACCTTTTATGAGGAAATAATTAGACCTTAGTTCATATGTGCTAACAGAGAACACATTAAATCTTCTGACAGTTTTTGTTTTATGTGGATTGGCCCAGGAGTTACAGATGAATCAGCATTTTGACAGTTAATAGTTACCCGCCAGAGGTTACATTAAAGGCACTACACCGGATTTTTTTAATTACAAACAAAGAAAGAGGGAGCCAATAAATGAAGTTGTTGGTTGCGGTCCAAACACGTTCCAAACCTTCCTCACACATTTACAATCCCATTTCTTCATAGTGATGAGTTTATAGGCAAATTTCACAACTAGCAGGGTCACTTTTTCATGTCAGAGTCACAGAAATGCAAGAAAAGCAGCCCGTAAACAAAAATGTACAGAAATGCACTGTATTATTTCCACAAATGTTCGAGTTTACAATATACTAAAGGACAAAACAAATTTAATTCCACTACTAGGGAAAAAAAATCAACCCATCGTCGTCTTTTGAGACTTTTACACATACGTTTTAAGACAATGTAGTTTCCAAATTTATGTTTCATGGTTTTTGCATCCATTTATCCAGTAATCTGTGTTTTCTTACATACATAAAACTAGGTATATAATGAGAGATGAATTAATGAAGGAGAACAACAGATTTTTTACAACCCTGTCCTTCAAAATGACTGAGAAAAAGGATCTCTAGCGAAACCACGAGTTTTCAGCTAACTCCCACCTCAATGTTGAACTATAGGCTCTTTAGAATATTGTGATATCATGTGAAAGCAACCAATAAAGAATATTAGGTAACTACGGCTTATGCTCGATAGAAAACGTTGATTTGCTTCAGACCCTAACAACTTAGTCTCGTGCTGCTCTCCGTTCCCTCTCCTCCTCGCTGAATGATTAACAGAGAAAACCAGCTTCGAGTATTATTTAACAAACTGTGGGAGGTAATCAGTGCTCCTCTCTTGGCCCCCTCTCACAAGCCGATGTCTCACACGCCTCATCTGTCACCGGGCTGTATGCGTGTCCCCGTGGCTGTGTCGGGGGGCCCCTTTGTGAGTCCGTGGAGATCGGCGCGGCCTTATCTGCGGCGCTGTCTGCTTGTTTGTTCTGTATTGAGTGTATTATCTGAGAGAGTACACGGGAGCCTCTTCATCTCCGTCGGCCAACAATGCCAACAAGTGATCGGCGGAGAGATTTGTGGGTCTCCGATTGACACTCTGCGGAAGACAATGGCGGCTGCTTCCTCGTTGGTCGGAGCGGTGTTTTGGAATTGGGTTATTAACTGTTGTTTGCTCTGCGTCCGGCTGGCCCGCTGGTGGAGGCATCGATTCATTCGTTAAGTTATGAAAAAAGGACTTTTTCAACTTGCTGAAGTCGGGGAGAAAAGTTTTGACAACAGCGGGATATGTACTGTGAAGGTTGGTGTAGTCATAGCAGTGGCACTAGTAGTGAATGAAGTAGTAGTAAGTGAACCATGTAGTTTAACTAAGGATTGTAGCTTGCGTAGTAGAAACAACTATCGGTAATGGTAATATCAAATAATAGTCTCAGTCTGTAAGATTGCAAGTAGAGGGGAAGGGGATCTTATTTGTATAGCACTTTTCATATTACACAAGTCATATGAAACCACTTTCATATCACACCACAGACTGTTGACTCTTTTAAAAAACATCTTAAAACCTTTTTATTTACCCAATACTTCTCTTGAGCTATTTTAACCAACTTTTAACCTATTTTGTACTGCATGTTTTTATTGGAATGTTTTACTGTAGCATTTAGGGATTTGTTCTGCAAATGTGAAGTGCATTATAAATAAAATGTATTATTATTATTATTACAAGTCATCCAAAGCGCTAGGCAATATGGCTGATGGGGTCGACCGATACTGATACCGGTTATTAGTGGTGAAGGTAGCCAATAACCCATATTTGGAGCCGAAATTCATTTACAGTAAAAGGGTAAATATTGGTGTCGAAAGTTCGAAAAACACAGAACAAACTCCAACACTCGGCCGATTATTGGTCGACCCCAAGGACACAACGCCAGGGTGCACTTGGCGATCGAACCCCGACCTTCCGATCATGAGAGAGAAAGAAATTTGAAAAGTAAACAATCTAGCTCCCTTCCCAGACTTGAAAGCCCCTCCTCTTTCTTTGTGCATGCGCCAACACAAAAGAGAGTGTGTGCGAGGTGATAGAAGCAGCCGGCTCAGAGGAAACCTCCTCCCATTGGTCAAAGTTATGGCAACGGGGAAAAGTCAAATTATTTTGTATTACTTACTTTACATCAACATTCAGCAGGCAGTCAATTGTTTGTGTTCTATTGAATGTATAATACATTTAGGGAGTCATTTATCAGAACAGGTGCTAAATAGCGAGTACAAATTGAAAAAATGTAATATTTTGCGGCCGTGTTGCACCAAATTTAACTTTTGAAGTCATGCTTATTACAGTATTAGGGCCACAGTCTAATAGATAAAAGAGAGAATTCTATGTGAGTGGAAAATGCAGAAATAACTGGGCTGATCCGCTTTTGCACATGAGCAAATGCTTGGTAAATGACCCCGACCCCCGACTGATTCACATATTCTTATTCCTGGACCATCACTTTAACAAGGCAAGATGTACTCTTACAAATACTTGCTTCTGCTTTTTATATTTAAAAAGTAATACACATATATTTTTACATTTTCTTGAACAAATACTGTTGTGTATACATTGAGCATTTACATAAGTACAGATTATATTCCTCTTTTTGTCCCTTTGGCGATGAACAAGAGCACAGTTGCAAACCCTTAATAGTGGATTAGTCACCGAATGATTCATGACTCCTTTCTCCTCATTACAGCAGGGAAAGTAGAAAAATCCTTCACCTCTACATAATTGCAGGAACACTTACGGACCACTGCGACGGCCCGAGCTGCAAATAGGTCATTGCTTTTGTTTCTCCAGTATTGTGGGTGTGACTGGACTGGAGCACCCTTTGCTTTCTTAAATGCTCTGTTTTCTGAAGGTGGGAAGTGGACGACAGCACACAGACTTCATTGGCCAACTGCTGCTTCCATCCAGTTGCTTTAACCTTGTAACCGCCGGTGTTTAGCGGCCCGTCTGGAAATGGCCTTTTGCAACATGCACGTGTGGGAGCTTCCTGCGCAGCGCTTTGGGATTGCGGTGGGGAGCTGGGGCTTGTGTGCTCAAATGGGATCAGATAGCCACGGTGCAATGTAGACACCATAAAAGAGGCGCGCTCCTCTCCCCTCCTGGTCAGGATATTTAGCCAATCGATACCAATTTAACCGGCAGACATTATCACGGGCATCTCGCATTATCACCAGACTGCATATGGACCCGTCTCGTTCCCATTTTCTCCACCCCACCGCTGGCCCGTGTGCACACATGCATCAGCATTAGGGCGCATTAAGCTGTAATAAGTCGTATTGTGCGGTTGTCTGCGATCGGGGCGGAACAGCTGTGGAGTGAAATGAGGTGCGTCTGGCTCTGCGCGGCGCTGAGCGGGTCTGGCTTTGGCACAAAATGGCCGCCGTGTATGTGTAACAAGCGTGATTTTGGAGCACTCCTTTTGGGAAAGGGCCAGATTGCACGGATTTCGTCCCCTTAGAGCTACAATCGAAATTGAGTTATTCGCATATTCTTTTCCTGGACCCCTTCTGTACGCTTTATCAGATTTCTGTGGAGTTTGGTGCATTTTGGCGGTTTTTATGAGCAAAAACACATGACCCAATTCCAGTATTTTATTAAGAGTGGTCAAAACTTTAAACCTAAATATCTCAGGACTACTTTGAACGCAGATAGAACCTCATAACGGGACAATATTTTTGCTATTTTGGTGTCAATTACTGCAGAAATCAAGGAGGTTGGGCTTCAAGGTTAAGAATTTGGTTGGGCTTCAAGATTAAGAATTTGGTAGGGCTTCAAGATTAAGCATTTGGTTGGGCTTCAAGATTAAGCATTTGGTTGTGCTTCAAGATTAAGAATTTGATTATAGTCGAATCAAAATCCTAATTTGAATAGTCGCAATTTGAAAAACATGGCTGCAGTTATTTAGGTCAAATCATATCTCATACCAACAACAATGTCCATTCTCGATATATGAAATCTGCTAAGCCTGTAGTTTAGACGTCTGTTCTGAAATGTGATGTGAGTCTTGCGTTAGTTAAGCGCTCCATATTCCAGTCCTCAGGCGCCTGGACATGTTACAAATTGCAACATGAATTTGCACATTTGCTTTCTCTTTCGACAGCATTCATCCTGAAGCAGCCCAACGCTTTCGATCCACAGTTAATAATCTCTTCACAGTCATCGATGAACTCTTAAGAGAATGAAATCATTTTCCTGAAGAAAAAACTAAACTTGGCGGCTAACTTAACCAGGACTTAGCCACGCGTTTGACTCCGCGCTCGTCCGTGTACGCTCGCGCACAAAGCTTCCCTCGCTCGCTGCCAAGAACCGACCTGGGAATTCCCTGAGACAGAAATTGAATTAGTATTGACCCAGGCAGAGCAAAAGGCTGTTCAGAAACCTGGATTATTGTAGCGTGCAAGGTCCTGACTGCTGGAGGACACACATTTCACCACCCAAATCCACTTCTGCTGCTCGCCCAGATATTTTTAACCAGCGCCAAACCGCTACCAATTTCCCCAACCTGCCAACTCCACATTTTTGGATTCAATGGTCTATTTCGGCAAATGATGCTGGCATTACATCACCAATCAATTTGGAAATCGGCTTGTAACTGGGCAGAAGTGCCCCGGGGTTTGTTGATATGGCAATGCTGGAGTGGCCTGATTTAAATACATGCATTTAAATGGAACCTGTGAAACTAAAGTAACGTCATGTCATTTTTTGGACTCTTTTTGCGGAATGCGTTTTACGGCTGAGAACTGATCCCAATTTCATACTTTTATCAAATGTGATTCTGGTTTGAGTTCAGCAGTTTCATATTTCATTCTGGATCTTAATTTCAAAACATAAATCCCAATGATTGCAGCCAGAAACCTGCATCCATTTCATGAATCTGTTTTTTGCATATACATCGGAAAGTAATCTGTTCTCTTTTTAGACACATCCTCAAACTTTCTTGAAGCAGTGGATCTTTACACTTAAGAGTAAGTTTAATGTGATGTGATGTATTTCGAGGCTTCCTCCGTCCTGTATGCACTTCCATTAACCCTCTGGAGTCTCATATCCCGGGTCCGCGATATGACACCCGCGTCGCCGACGACTTTAGCGAATATCTCCGCAAGTAAATATCGCAGAGACTTTTTGCATTGGAAAGAGGAGGGTTGGGGCTTTAAAACGAGCCCACCCATGTCCTTCTAGGCCTCCGGGGGCTGATGTAAGAAAATTTTTGTTGAAAATTTGTGTCAAAAAGTGCAAAGTTAGCATTAGCTAAAACTGCTGACTCTGCACTTTACAAAATCATCCAGGGATTCAAAACGGTACTAGATAAAAACCTTTTTTTTTTGTCTGAAAACTTGACTTCTTCATCCTGAAAATGTTTCTCTGGTCAGCGGCCATCTTGTTTTCTGTTTATGTAGAACATGGAGGACAAAAGTATGGAGTAACATTTGTGCCAAAAATGGGCACAACTATGGGGTAACTTTTAGGACAATTTTTTTTGTGGTTTTTCTTCTCAAAAATGTGAATATATGGAGAATAAATACAGATTTCACACAGAAGGTCAGGTTTATAGCCTTCTCTGTTTGTAGAAGCATATTTTAGTGGAATACATTTTTTTGTGATTTTTGTCAAAAATAAACATTTCTACACTAACTACAGCCTTTATCTTCCATCTCCTGGGCCAGGTCTAACCCTCAAAACATTTTCTACTGTTCACAGCCACATTATTTTTTTTGCATGTAGGGAAAGAGTGAGGTGAGAAATTCAATTTTCGCCTAATTTTATGGTTGTTTTTCTGCTTCTATCATGATTACTTCATTGATATGACTCTAATACAGCATCAGATGATACTAGTTCAATTTGTTATGAAAATAAAGAGTCCAAGCACTTGATGGTGCACCATGAGGAGGTGTTTCAGAAGCAATAAAACAAAAAAATACCAATAAAAAATGGCCCGAGACCTCAGAGGGTTAACCAAACACAACTTATTTTGTCACTGCTACAAATACTTGGAAGTACTTTGTGTCAGCCATATTCCCCGTTCCTCAAAACCCCCCTTTAATCCCATGCTTTGTTTTCCCTGCGCGGAGGGATCACATGACAACCGCTTGTAGACTTTTCCAAACCATTTGCATGAGTCGGGGAAGTTTTCTCCCCCCCCCCCCCCCTTATCATTGTGCTACAAAAAAAAAGAAAACTAATATTATTTCGGCACCGCCTCCCAGAAGTAAAGGCGCACAGCCTCCATTCCCTGCCCCTCGGTGATGCACAGCGCTCATTCCTCCCGCTGCCACACGCAAACACATGCATATGAGCGCTGCGATCGCTCCTCCGGCCTCGGGAGATCGTGGAAAAACATTAGACCCCGGGGTGGGATGCGGTGGAAACGAAACGGCGTCTGCTGCACGCGCTGACTCCCCAAACAGCTCCGGAAAACCCTGGGGATGGAGGGATGAGGAGAGGGAACGAGAGAGAGAGAAGCAGAGAGAGAGAGAGAGAGAGAGAGAGAGAGAGAGAGAGAGGATGTCGGCGAGTGTTACTACTACTGTCAAGAGAGAAGTCCCCTCCTTTCCATACTAATGCAGTGGGTGCCGCTGCTACATATACGTACCCCAGGGAGGAGTGGAGTAGCCTAGTAGTTCCTGGTTTCCTCTCTGCTGACTGGGCAAGCACCTTATTTGGTCATGCGTGATGTAAAACAGAAAAAGAAAAGGGTCCTACCTGCTGCTTGCCTAGCTGCCTGGACTCAACTATGAGCGGAATGCGGTGTCATGTGCCTGTTCAAACACGGGTAATATTTCCCCAGCTTTGCGCGGCGGCGTTGAAAGACGTGGGTTCCCGTGCGCGCCTCAGGACCACATGAGAGGACACGGTTTGAGCCTCGTCTCCCGCTATTCTTTTCGTTTTGTTTTTTTTTTTTTTTTTACACACACGCCGATCAGATCTTTTATTCATGGGTTTCGTTGCGACGTTCCGAATGTGCACTTTGATGCGTGTGGGGTTGCGTGTGAGGATGAGTAATACCTGTTCACTTCAGTACCTGAGCGCAGTACTGGGTCTACAAGTACTGTGTAGAATATTGCAGTGTGTTGAGACATATTTGAGTTGGTTCATAGTGTAGTACATGTTCCTATAGGAGTAGTATACACAGTATAGGTGGTAATAATAATTATGCATTTTATTTATTAGGTGCCTTTCTTGACGCTCAAGTTCGCCTTACATCAATAAATGTTAAAAAAACAATTAAAAAGGTATCTTTACTTTTTTCCACATATTATTTTTATTTATTTGCATTTATCTTTTACTCAACCAGCCGAGTCGATTGAGAATAGTTTTTTTTTTTTTTACAATGATGACCCGGACAAAGAATTAAACTATTCTGGCCTCATGCAGGCAATACATACTACACACACATACACATTACAAAAGTAACTGAGGAAAATAATATGTTACTTAATACAGTAATATTAGTCATTAAATTTAAGTCACTCAAGTTACAAGTGCAATAAGAGCAGCACCAAATCCAGTTGGACACAGGCGTAGGAAGAGGCTTAGCCAACGTCATCAAAATAAAACATTTTAGGATTATAGAATATGGACAACTGAGGAAAAGGAAATCTTTGACTACACTTTTGCTTTGTGGCATTAAACTGACTATTTTCAATTTATATTTTGCCGAAAGTAACTCAAAAGTGACTCAAAGTAGTGTAACTCAGTTACTTGCAACTGTAATATGTAATACAAACATAATTTTTAAAGCTGTAACTATTTTAAAGAAACTTGCCCAACACTGAATATTGCCTACGGTATCTTTCTCTCAAATACGGATTCTACAGAATAATTTGCCATATTACTGTATTGATTTGTTTACAAAAGCATTTTACATGAAGTTGTTCATGTTAACATTTTGTGTTTGGTTCTTAAGTCCACAGCCCATTGTCCACTCTGAGAGCCTCATGTTTTGGCATGCATGTGTGCTGCCTGTGCCCCTGTAAGGAAACTGAGGTCTCATATAAGTTATCCTCATAGATCTTACATTAGACATACTGTCCGTCTGTCAGTCAGTATTACATGTCTGAAGAAAATTCATTCATTTATGTCCATTTTTTGCAAATTTGTCCTAGATTTTTATTGCTGTACTGAACAGATGACACACACACAAAACAAAAGCAATCACTTTGATCAATAACAACTGACTAAACATGTCTGAGGCTCTAAAGTAGAGATGGTCATTAAAAACACGGCCCCACAAAGAGATAATTACAAGCATATGTTGATTTTATGCACTTATATATAATCCTTTATTTCAATTCAATTTATTTTGTATAGCCCAAAATCGCACCAAAGTGGCCTCGCAATTAATAAGAAAGACAATTAGTGAATATGAATAGTGCTGGGGCGTCCCCTGTCCTTAGACCCTAGGCTTCTCAGCAAGGAAAAACTCAAAAACCCATTGGGACAAATAATACTGTGCATGAAGCTTTAAAACATTTTTATCAATTTCACAAGTTTTCAGGCTGCTTTTCTTGCATTTCTGTGATCGTGACCCTGAAAAGTGACCCTGCAAGTAGTGAATAATTGTGCTTACAAACTCATCTCTATGAAGAAATTGGACGTCAGAAAGATGTTAGCAAAGTTAGGAATCTGTTTGGACCACTGTCTATTTAATTTACTTGCTCCCTCAGGTATCGTGCCTTTACAGCATTTGGCGCATCACTACATAAAAAGTATACATAGTTTTGAACATCTGTGACAGAAGTTGTAAGAACAGTAAAAGCCGTAGCTGTACAAAACTCGTTTCCAAGCGACTTCCTTCACTTCCTCCGCCATCCTGCCTCCCCACAGTGCACCATGTTCACTTCACCAGCTCGTCCGTTCCTTCCATGTTTGCTACCTGTGAAAGCCGGGCCACAACAGGTCCCAGATCTCCATAGCCGTGCCCTTGTATCCGCGGAACTCATGAATCTCATTGCTCTTGTTGTATTCAGCCCCAAATGGAGTTATTCTCCGGCGCCGCTGCGTCTTTCCGATTGTGGTAGCATTAATCTGCGTGTTCTCCCAAAATACACCTCGTGACAAATGCCCAGTCATGCAAGTCAAAGAAAGCCCTGAGTAGCTGCGTTTTTACATACAAGATGCTTCCCTTGTAGAAAACGGTCTTGAAAGGTTTTTTGGTGGTGTTTGCTTACTTTGCGGTTACGGGGGGGAAATAAATAAATCCTTCCCCTGACACAAAGCGCGCCTCCTGGCTGTTAATCTTTTAATATTGGGTCATTGTGGTTCATTACTTTAAGTCATGGCCAGTCATGTTTAATCCCAAATGAAGCAGATAATCCCTGTCCGTGCTGCTGCAGACTATACGAAGTGTGGAGACTGGTGTGTGCGTCCAGCCCTTGACCCTCGCCACATCCTTCCTCCCTCCCTCCCTCCCTCCCTCCCTCCGTCCGCAACTCCTTCTTCCCCTCACATTGTGTCCTAACCTTTCATTAGAGTTTCGGAAGAAGTCGGCAGCGTGGCCTCTCCAAGAAAAGTCAGGGGCATCCGGCCGCAAGGCATAACGCTCCAAAGTGGGGTAGAATAGGCCCATTTTTATTGGTATTCATTTGCTAGTCAGCAAGAGCAGCAGGGAGTTTTCTGTTCTCTGGATTTAGAACGGTATGTAGTTATGGGCATGCTTTACATGTAGGAAAGGACTAGGGCTGGGTACCTTTCATGTTTTTTCGATACTAGTACTTTAATGATACTTGGTTTACGATACCGATACCTGAACGATATCTTTTTCGATACCTATACTAAATTATTGGTCATCTACACAAAAAAGTAAATATCTAGAAGCTTAAATGACCCAAATTCATCTTATTTATCTAAATTTGAGCTGCTTTAGTGGCTCATTTGACCTAATTCTAACCACTTGTTTTGACTTGCTTCAATAGATTTCTACCTAGTTCCTTTTTTATTTAAATTAATTTACCAATGGGGTCAGAAAATTGGTCTTTGGGCAGTTTTATTTCCCTAATTCAAGTGAGATTACCTTAGAATCAGTAAAAATTGTCATGAAATAAACCAAATAATATAGATGACAGTAGTAAATGTGCCTAATCTAGTCAAAACTGCTCTAAACAAGACTAATATTCTCAAATCGAGTC
>OMNZ01020101.1:0-11677 GCA_900303255.1 Lesueurigobius sanzi | reverse complement strand
TCATTTATCCTCGTGCTTGATTTTAGTTTTGTTGTAGAACCATAAAACAGAACAATAATGATCATTTATTCTACTAAAATACTCATTTATTTGAGCTGAAACACCTCAGCCCTTTCTTTACTGCAGTCTCAGACCCACCAGGAAGACAAATTTGCTTTCTAACGATAAATATTTTTTCGGTACCAGTTTTCGGTACCAATTTATTTTTCGATACCGGTAGTACCTTCCCTAGAAAGGACTAATCCTTTCTAGGATTAGTCCTTTCTAGGGTACCCAGCCCTAGAAAGGACTAATCCTTTTGGAAAGTTGCAGACTTTCCTCCGCGTTGTAAATTACAAGGTTACAACATTTAATATTTCACGATAGTACGGGAGTTAAGCGCTCGTGCTTCACAGCTAGAAGGTCCTAGCTTGATTCCTGGGCCCGATGGGATCCTTTCTGTGAGGAGTTTGCATGTTCTCCTCATGTCTGCCACTAAAAACATGTACAATAGATCAGGATGAATGAGTGTGTTTGGATGGAAGTTAGCCCATGTTTACATGCTTGGCTCATTAACATGCACTATCACAACCAAATAAACAAAGGAATGAAGTAAAATGACACCAGTATAGTACCAAAAACAGATAGTACCTATTATTTCAGGTACTAATGGTATGGTAAATATATTTTCCTTTAGATACCAAGTTTTAAAGCCTGATGGATTCCTAGAGCACCAAGGAAAGTTACTTGGTTGTTTCAGCTCAAATAAATGACCAAAATAGTCTTTTTTGGAATAAATGATTCATTATTGTTCTATCTTATGATTCTAGATGACCAATAATTGAGTATAGGTACCGGAAAAAGTATGTTCAAGTACCATTATCGTAAACCAAGTGTTGTTTAAGTACTCGTATTGAAAAGAACTGAACGGTACCCAGCCCCTATGCAAAAGGTATTTACATACATAATTTTCATTCTAGATAGACCCCTAATTACCCCAAAATGAGTTACCAAAAGTCAAATAACTACAACTTCCATAAGTCAATAGTGCTGTCACAGCTGCGTCATCCTGACTCTATGTATTACTTTACTTCATTCACTATTCACTATTTTCACTATTGGTTGTTGCCTTACGTAGGCAAAGATTCTTCAGTCGTCATCTGTACTCTGTAGTTGAAGTGTAGGATGTTTTGTCCGTCATCCAAAGAGCTTCGAAGTTCTTTGGATAAAGAATGAAACCACCTACACCTCTACTACAGAGTACAGATGAAGACTGAAGAATCTTTGCCTACGGTGGACATCTCCTGTACGACTGAGTACTTGCACAGACGGGTTAGCCTTACTCAGTTATCCATTTAAGGTTAATAAAGTTGGTAAAGCCTGTTTCATAAAAGATCGCACCTGCGGTAACCACCAAAAGACTTAAATACTGATGAAACTGCTTGCTCATGTTTACAGGTTACAGCACGAGAGCAGGTTAGATGTAGGTTGTATGTTGCACGGATCTCATTTTTGCACAGATCAGGTAAAAACAGGGATCAGGTGATGATAAGTGCCACTCAAAAATACCCTGTAGAGTCTATTGGGAAACAAACCCAACCAACCACAGACGTCCCTTTGTGCCAGTTTGTATAAAAGTGTTGCATCGGAAGTACATAAAATATGTCAAATCAATGATGAATGTGTGAATCACAGTACTCACATTGAGGCCGATAATGTGTTGTGATGACCTTGGAAAGGCCCAATAGAAGGGAAGAAAAATATGTACAATCTATATACAAAGCGTGCACTCGACATGACCCCGGCTGAGCGTGCATCATATGGATTGGACAAGTGCACTGAACGGTATCGGGCCAGAAAGTCACTAATTGCTCAAAAATGCCCCAGAGGGTTAATTAATTACACATACAGTAGTTCAGACAGCTGACAGTGAGGTGGTGTGTTTTGTGTGTGAGACAAACTAACTGACTTCCTGTTGGCCAGTGCAGGGTAAAGACACTTCCTGTCCACATGTAAACGTAACTTAAACGCAAAATAACACCGAAAAACTGAAGAAAACTGAAATAAATGTCAAGCAAAGTGTGTTTCCTAAAAAGAAAATCAGATTGTGGCGCTATTTTACCTTTTGTTAGCATTGCATTAGCCTTTAGCTTCAGGGCTAATTTACAAACACAGATGTCTCCTCTGGTGAAGTATTACATCCTCTGTATCTTTCATGTCCTAAGCAGTATTACTGTAATTAGATTACTTTTAATTAATGAAGTAATGTAACAGGATTATAATTACAAAACTGGTAATTAGATTATAATTACTTTATCCAGTAACGATTCCATTACTTTTTTGTAATAATTTGATCTGAAAACATTCATTTTCAAATCAAGGACTGAGCAGAGGTGGAACGCACTGATGTACATTTATTTTATTAAATACACACTTTTTGATTTCATTTTGTGTCGGCTAATTATTATTCAATCAAGTTACAGCCAAAGTGATTTAAACCTTAATAAAGCACTGAGCAGCTGTTGCTTGATACTTATCTTTTGTTAAACCAAAGTAACTAGTCAGTCTATCAGTAAAGAAGTAACAATACTTTTAGAAAGAGTGATGAGTCGTTGTTGTGAAGCTCTTGAGGGTTTTGGGCAACCTCCATCACACTGCCTCCATCATCACAAGTGTTTATGCTTTGTGATGTATTTTGATATGTGTCAACAAATAAATAAAATAAAATAGTTGAGAGTACTTTTATGGAGTAATCCCCACAAGTCTTTTGTCCCCTGTACTAACTGTGATATGTTTTTACCAGGAATAAATATATAAATACATGAAACAATGTAACGGTCGGGGACGAACCTATGCCAAACCCTATTATTGATCATTCTTTTGGTCATTTTTGATAGGAAGAAGTATAATAAGTGTTCAGATCAACTAAACTAGGCAAAGAAATACTGCATTTTGATATTAAAGGTATAAAAAAATCTCAAAAAGTCTAATTATTTTAAATCAAAGTTGAAATGTATATATTTTTTGGGTCGCAACTTACGCTGATGATACGCTCAAAGTGGGTTCTGAAGCTTCAACACTGATCTAAACTACAAATTAAATTTCAGACTCCATGAAGGCGGTGTATTTTGTTGTTTGCAGAAGGTGACCATGAATCGTTTTGATTCATTTTGTGGCTCTAAATTGCGCCTAAAAACCAAAATTACTTTCAGATGTCGACAATTACGAGAAAGCGTAGTTAGTAAGTACGGTAAATATTATCTTAAAACTCCGTTAGTCATATTGCGACAGGCCCGAGTGTGCGACCTCTGTGGGGTGATGTGCCCGTCCCGCTGTGAGGAGCGCGAGGGAGGGGCCCCGGGCAGCTGTGCGTGACTAGAACAGGACAACACTGCTTCACCCTGGGGGGAAGGAGCCAGAACCTTCCGACTGGAGATGAGCACGCAGCGATATGAATCTGAACGCTTGTGACGGAGAAAGATGGAGCCGGGGCAAAGTGGTGGCGCTGGATCGAGAGGAGAAGGAGGGGAAAAAAAACAGACCAAGTGACTGAGAAGGGAGGGACGGGCCGCTTTAGTCTCCGGGGATCCCAAAGCAGTGACCGTGAAAGTGCTTAGATAAACAGTGAGACAGAGACGGGGGGGAGAGGATGAGGAGGTGTGAGGAACGCTGCTGCAGGACGGGGACAGAGGGGAGGAGGGGTGAGACCTTCTGAGGATGGACTGGAAGAAAGGAAAGCAGTCGAAGAGGAGAAGTTTTTTCAAATAAGTTCAATGGGAGAGTCTGGAGCCTCTATTTGCTCCCGAGCCCACATCCATCTACTCCCTCTCACTCTCTTAAATAATTCAGTATTAGTCTGGGCATCTCAGGCATGTTTCAAATGGGCACACTGAAATGCCGGCCCTCGCTTTGGGACCCTCTGTTGTTGATTAGTTTCAAGAAGTTTATCCTGTACTCACTCGAATGCATTTCTCAGGCTCTTACCGTTTTAGACTATAGCAACACTGTAGCACTATAGGCCTATGGAGCATCATACATTAAAGGTCCTCTCATCATACATTAAAGGTCCTCTCCTAAGACCTGACTTGTAACTTTACTGGGAGCGGGGACGTCTCCGGCTCACCTCCATGGAGATGTTGACTACAGGCAGCTGAATATGAGATTTATATAAGTTAGGTCCTCATCCAAATCCATTCTTTGATTGTCCACTGCCATAAATATATCTTTCTGTGTCCAGCCGGTCATTAGGAACATGTTTTATATTGCTAACATCTGTCTGTGTAGGTTCTCAGTCGAACAGGAGTTGTCCATCGTAGGCAAAGGTTCTTCAGTCTTCATCTGTACTCTGTAGTTGAAGTGTAGGACGTTTCGCTCTTTATCCAAAGAACTTTGTCAGCACTGAGCAGAATTGACACGCTCGTGGGTCTTTCATGAAGAAACCAGTAGGAGGAGTTAACCTCCCGGTCCCACCTCTCTCGATGTTGGAAAAACGTCTTGACCTATTCACGCCTAATTACTGCTCGTTACTTTCCTACTGACTTACCCTGGGCTTTGTTAAGGCTGTTCACACTTTTCTATGGCCCTGCCCTGGTCACTGGCCCAACCTCATTAGCATGACATAGGGATGGATGGTTTCTGTCTAAGGATGTTGTTGTAGATCGGTGCTAAACTAGTCCTCCATTGCAGTTCATGGATGGATTCTCTTCTTTTACCATTATTCTCGTTAGCTAAAATCTTAACTCCACCAATCACTCATTTGAGGACAGAAATTAGGTGTGAATAGGCCAAGATGTTTTTCCAACCTTTAGAACCGAGAGAGGTGGGACTTAAAGGTTAACTCCTCCTACTGGTTTCTTCATAAAAAACCCATGAGCGTGTCAATTCTGCTCATTTGCTGACGAAGTTCTTTAGATAAAGAGTCCTACACTTCAACTACAGAGTACAGATGAAGACTGAAGAATCTTTGCCTACGATGTAATTCATAATATTACGCAGTGTAGCATAAATATGGTATCATTTTATCTCGTTATTTGGTTGTGGCTCCATCCTCAGGCAGTAATGAGCTTTCATTTTCATCTAATGGCTTGCTAATAAACACTATTTGAGCGTAGGACGGTTCAAAATGTGTACGGATTTCCAGGCATTATTTGGGCAATAAAAACCAGGAATTGAAGTGCAGCTAATGGCATGCTAATAAATCGACAGTGCCGTAATAAACACAGTTTTAGCGCAGGACTGTTCAAAATAGGTACAATTCAGGTATGTGTATTTCCAAAATGCAAAAGACACTTCTAGGCACTAGCCTTGCAGTAAAATCCAGGAAATGTGGAGTGAATACGAAGTGCTTCAGCAGTAAGACAAAGTAAACAAGACTCAGGAATGAAGGTATGTTATTGACAAGGGATCAGTTTTATGGAACTCACAAACCCAAGTACAGACACAGGCTCCAAATGAAGTAAAGTAAAAGTAAAGTGTGCTCATTTTAAAGTGTACCTACGTGAAGTGGAAGTAACACTCCATTACCTTCCACCGCTGCTGACAGCCGCACAGTCAGTGATACCAGACGACCGTCACTCCTCACAATAACTTAATTATTCACACGGTCCAGCGGCTGACCTTCACACACCAGCAGTGCAGAGGAAACAGCGGCTACAGCGTCAGAAGTATGACCCACTTAGTCAATGATGGATTCTTAAGGCCCAGTCTGATTTATCGGCTAAGTCTGTTTTCTGTGCGCGCGCCCTTTTCACCACAGAGAATCTTTGCAAATGTGCGTCTGCTGCTGGAATGTCCTCCATAACCCACTTGCACAGGTGAGTCTCACAGAGGGACACGGGTGAGAGGTGTTCTAAGTCAAGCTAGAGGCCTGTGTTTTTTACTAGGAGCGAAATTAAACTTGTTTTGTCCTCTTTCAGTACATTGAATATGCTCTACATTTAAAAAAGTCTGTCCTTGTAATTATCAAGCTTTTTCTTTTATCAATTGTAAGCTTGCAAAATGTGCTCATAAAGTCATCTGTGAGGAATTTGGATGTTACAAATGCTTACAGAACGTGGGACTGACTTTGGACCAAAACTAACAAATGAAAATGCTGCACTTTTGTCGTCCAGGAGTCGATTATCCCCAAAAAACTGGACTGAAAGAGCTGCAGTGTGAGTGGAGCCTGTGAAGCAGAGGTGAAAGTACAAGTACAAGTAAAAGTACTTTACTTAAGTACATTTTATTTTTACTTCACTTCATTTTCAAAGTGACTTGTCTATGATGAAGTGGTTTAGTCCTAGTTTAGACCTGGTTTAGACCTGTTTTTGACCTGAGTTAGTGATTTACCCATTAAGGCCTGGTTTAGTACTGGTTTAAACTTCGTTTAGTCCTGGTTTAGACCTGAGTTGGTGGTGTACTCGTTTAGACATGGTTTCAAAGGGTTAAAAATATTTAAACTTTTTAATACAGTAAATTTTACAGTGGATACTATTGTACTTTAACTTTAGTAGAAATTTATCTGATCTTTATCTGTCTTGGTCCTGTATCTGCGCTTTTACTTAAGTAAGAATATTGAGTACTTCTTCCACCACCGCTGTGTAGCTGGGGCTCTCTGGAACTAACTTATTTTTTTTAATGATTAACCAAACGAGCCGGTGATGATGAAAATAATAGCAGGCCATGTGATTATCAGCCGGCCCATCTCGCCTGTGAGTTCATGGTCAGGTCAGGGCATAAAACCAGTCCTAAATGGTACCGTACGGCTCCCCGCTCCACAGCGTTGGCACAATCCCAGCCTGCCTAACCTCTGTTTACGCCAAAGTCCACATTATTTGCCCTCACCCTACAATTTGCCCGGCGTGCGCTCATGTGCGTGGAAGTGCGGGCCCCAACAGCCCAGATAGAGAGGACAGAAACTCCACAGACAAATGATGTTGACACGGAGGATCAGCAGAACTGCCACTTCGGAGACGTGCACGTTGATCGATTTCATAAGTGGTGTGAGCGATGTCGTGGGCCGTCCCTCCGTCTTTGTCAGGGGAGCGCTACATTTAAGTTTATGTGTCCGCAACGCAGGCCGCATTTAGTCGGAGAGCTCTCATTACGCTGAGGTTGAGGCTGTGCAAAAGGAATACATAGAGTAAAGTGGGCCGATGGATGGATAGATAGGGTTATGGCTTGGCACCGGTCTGGGTTTTGGATTGGTTGTTGTCTGGGCAACTGCGCGTATGGTCTGACCTGACCTTATGCAGCCTCTCACACACCTTCTGCTCAACATACTGTAAATAGTGCTGCTTTTTCACCTCTGCACCTCATACCTTTCACTTGGGCTTCCGATAAAATAAAGCTATTCTTTTGCGAGACTTAAAGTGCATGTAAACACTAGACCAACATCTCACTGAAATATAGTTAACCCTTTAAGTGTATTTTAGCCATAAAGAGAACAACACATAAATCTTTCACCAGTTCCTCTCACATCTCCAAGTTAGACCTAAACGTTCACCCACTTTATTTCTGATATCCGTTGTTATTTTTTCTAAATAATGTGTTGTTTGTTCAGATCGATCTTGACCTAATGGCAGGCGCCAAAGTAACGCAAACAAAATAACACTGGTGCATTTTGGCAACTTTGGCGGTTAAAGGGTTAACACAATCATATTCAGGATTTTGCTCAAATTTTGTACCTGCTTTTCCCTGTTTGTGTAGGTTCTCAGTCGTACAGGAGTTGTCCATCGTAGGCAAAAATTCTTCAGTCTTCATCTGTACTCTGTAGTTGAAGTGTAGGAGGTTTCGATCTTAGTCCAAAGATCGTCATCAGCTTAATAACGACTTGAGCACACTCGTGGGTCTCTTAAGAGTAAACCAGAAGGAGGAGCTAACTCTTAAGTCCCTCCTCTCTTGGTGCTGAAAGTAGAAAAACATCTTGGCCTGTTCATACTTAAACCATACCTCTCTATTGTCTCACCCTGGGCTAAGTTCTAAGGCTGTTGACACTTCCTTATGGCCCTGCTGCTCCCAGTAGTCCAGGTTCATTAGCATGACAGTGGAGATGGTTTCACTCTAAGGTTGTTATTGTCACTAGGTTTCTGTCTTAAGTATGAATAGGCCAAGATGTTTTTCTACTTTTTTTTTCCTTATTGGAGATTAGCACAGGAAGGGACAGAGGTAAACAACCCATAACTGTTGCCGTGCCGATGATATTATACCAATGAGAAATCAGTGAGTGTAAATCATGTTGAACTTTAGCTCTATCTACAGTATGTCACTAGCATAAATATCTATATTAAAATAACATTTCCTCCTACTTTTCTTCATTAAATTGATACTTAACTGACGCAAAACTAATGTTAATACTTTCCACAGATATTATCCCGAAAACTAAGACATACTTTCAAAAAGATTGAAATCTGTGTTATGCACATACAGTATATGCTCTCAGGGCATTTCTCCTTGGGAACCTGGGCAAAAAGTCCTCTGCCTACTCGAGAACGGTTACAGCTTAGGATTTATGCCTAACTTAACCATTTCCTTTAAAGTTAAAGTTAAAATGTGGGGCATGCTTGGGGCAAGTTGATTTGAATCCCCCCTGTGTTGATTATTGTTTCGTTTCTACTCTGCTCTTAGGAGGCATGCTTAAATAACCAATCATCCCCTTAGAACCAGTGACACCAAGATTAACCGGTTTTACCATTGCCGCGGTTAAAATACCTCACGGTAAGTTAATCGTGAGGAATTTAGGAGCCACGGTTAATCGTAGATGAATGGCATCCAGTGTTCCACCCGACACTCATCAAGTTAAATAATCCAGTGTGCAGAGAGTAAATCTTATCCATCTTTACATGATCTCATAGCTTAAAATTTGAAAACAAATTTACGTGAAATGAGACACCTTTTCTTGTTTTAAGTGCAAAATTGCTTGTTCCATTGGCAGATAGTTTTACTGACCTGCTCAAACCAAGGGCAAATTTTTATTTGAATATTCAATAGCTTTTTAATTAGAACAACAATTACATGAATATAAAAATATACATATAAGCCCAGTTTGGACAGTACCTTTTGCAAGATTTCTGATCATTGTGAATAATCGTAAAATCGCAATATTTTTTCTCACAATAATCGTGACTCAAAATTTGACATCTCGTGACATCTCTACTTAGAACAGGGGTGGGGAATCCTTTTCACATCAAGGGCCAAATCTTTTTCAAATTTTTATAACTTGTACTCCAAGGGCCTTACAACACAGACCTGTCTGCTCCTGAGGGTCGCTCCACCACTGACTGCGAGAGATTCCCAGGTCCTCCCCTGTCCTCTCCTCGCCGCACACTATATTACTTTACATGTCTCTGGCCTGACAGCGCGTTGAACCACGTGAACCGCTCATTGCAGTTTTGGACCAGTGCTGGCTCTGGTTTGAGTAGGCTACATAAAATCCATAAAGTGGAGTAGGCTACATAAACTGTTTACCCCAGAGGGTAAACAGTGACACCTGCTTTTTCTGCTGGAGCGCAGTTAGCCCATAAACAGCATTTCCATTTGGCTATAAGAATATTCAAAACTTTAACCCTATAATAATTCTCAGATTGCAGATAAACCGTACAATTCTAATGGAACTAATCTTTATAATGGGTCAGATTTTCATTTACTACACAATTCTCCCCAGACAGCCAAAAATTAAAATTCAATTTTCATTAAAAAAAACTTCATTACAGCAAGACCAACATATTGGCTCCTGAAAATCATGATTCACAACCTGTGGTCGGAGCAGCTCAGTTAGCATCAAGTTAACATCAAGCGATGTTCCCCACAGACCAAACTAAAAAAGAGAATCGACCCAATCACTGAGCTGGATTACTGAATTAAAATGATACTAATGAGTTTAATACCTGATAACACACAAACAGTTCACTTCAAAATGAAGAGGAAAGATATACGTTTTCTGCTTTGATTGTGTAGTATTTAGGCAGTGTAAAAGTAAAAGAGTCTCATGTTACAACACATACTGTCTGTTAAATGAAGGCCTGCCAGTACAGCATGGTCAATTACCAAGAACCCAAACCTGAAACTTGAAGTCATCACCACAGGCCACATGAAAAAGAACTTTTTTCAGCTCTAAATGCACAAAAGGCACTATTAGAAAGAGGACAGTCCAAAAATGGGAGAATTGTGTAGTAAATGAAAATCTGACCCATATGTAGTTTGTTTTTATTTAGAGCTCTTCTGGTAAACACAAAGACTGCGTCAATGCAATACCATCCAGAATAAACCCCTGTGTTGCTGGTTTACCCATTTAAATTGCATTGTAATTTCATACCTCTCATAGAAACCACTGGGCCCACTCCCTCGCCCACTGGACCACACATCACAGACCTATACCTACACACAAACGAACTACAAGGGGTGTGTGCAGACCTATATCCCCATCAAAATCCTTCAGACGGATTGTTGTTTTATTCCGTACTGATGGACGCTCGGGGTGAGAATAGGGCAATTTTCCTCACTTGCGACGGCCAGCTGCTGAGCCCCACAAAATGGACCCAAAGACACCCCCATTTATTGTGGATTCCTGGGCGATAACAGGCAGAAAATAGTCTCTGTCTTTACCTGCGGCTGGGAATGGCTAACGGCCCGGAGCAGAGTGCATGTGTGTAAATGGAGCGAGCGGGAGGGAGGCAGCCTGCTGATGTGTTCAGTTTGAGTGGAGTGGTCTGGATGGCCCGAGCCTGCTGCTGGTCATTTAATGCAGCCTCCAGGGAGCCAGAGAAAGAGGTGCTACAAATCACTTCAGTTATAGCCACAGTCCTCTGTTTATACCGAATTCACACGGACACATTGTGGATATATAGTGCTATGGTTAAGGTACTTTACGGGCCCCAAGGGGAAAATTGTCCTCTGCATTTGACCCATTCTTCGGGCAACCTGTGAGGGGCAGTTGAACCCATCTCACCCGTATCTGGAGAATGTGCAGGGTTTGGGCTGATGGGGAACTCATGCTTGGAAGAAACCAGCTGCATCAACTAAACGTAGGGCGGAGCCAACCCAAGCAAACAGGGAGTGAGAGAACCAATCAGGGAAGTGCAAATGTTGCAGTGTTACTGACGGTTATGTGTTGATATTTAAAGGTGGCGATAAGTCACAAAACTCACCTACTGTCGATGAGTTTTTGGTGATTTAAAGCTGAATAACTGTTTGGCTGATGCTGGTCAGAACATGCACACGGTTTAGGAATCAAACTTATGACCTTGTTGAGAGGCAAGAACCCCTCAACCACCATGCTGCCAAAACTAGCTTATACTGTTAAAAGTTTCAATTGGATTGCTCATAACTTTTTTGAACATAGTCCTGAAGTTTAGTCCTGTTTGTGTCTTTTTTAAAGTTTGAAGAAGCCTGGTACAGGTGGATCTGAACAGAAGTTGTTCAGTAACCTTTTTCTTAATTGGGTTGGCTGTTTTTGGGGAACATGTTTGTTTGGACAAGACATTAGGCGCGTTCCAGATGGAGCGGCGCCTCGTCTGGATGATCAACGAGAGTTGGCAAATGTAGACGAGCGCAACAGGGGCGGAGACAAAAGGCAACGGGGGCGGAGACAAAAGCCTGAAGTCAAGCTGTACACGCTGCAGGGCCCCAGAACTGAGAGGGGCCTCCATCACGTCAGATATCACATGCATTTCATGTTGAAGTTGAATAAAACTCAAAAGTCACTCTTTACACTTAAGCCACA
>OMNZ01020093.1:0-10822 GCA_900303255.1 Lesueurigobius sanzi | reverse complement strand
TTGGATGAGCGTGTGAATTCTGATGTGTGTGACAATTGTCTGTTGAATGTACATGTAAATATGTGGGGGTGTAATTGAATGATCTGTTTTAATGTGTTTTAATCTGTAAAGCGCTTTGGGCTGCATTTTGTATGAAAAGCGCTTTATAAATACAGTTTTGATTGATTGATTGAATCTTTGCCTACGATGGACAACTCCTGGACGACTGTGAACCTACACAGACAAAATGTTATAATGAGTTGATTCGGCTAAAACCTGGGAAAGTCCTGCTTTAGATTATTGACCATTTTCTACATAACTTACACTTTAAGCAACCTATTATTATGTTGTACTTTACATGTAGTTATCCTTTAGTACATGTATGTAGTGGTAACTGTCTTGGTAATACATGGGAAGTATAGAGTAAATACCTTGTATTTACCTTGTTACTACATATATGTAGTGGTACAAATTTAATATGATATAACAGTATAAAATACAGTATAAGAATGTAACTATCTTGGTAATACATGGACAGTATTGATACTTATTTTGTAATTACCTTGTTAATACCAGGTATAAGTATGTTATTACAGAGTAATTACAGTAAGGAGTGTAAATATCTTGGTATTACATGGAAAGTTTTGTGTAATTACCTTGTTAGTACATAGTATGTAGTATCTAAAGTATTACCGAAAAGGGTACAACCATTTGGTGTGTAGTTACTGTAAGATAAGTTTGGATAAAAACACTAACACTTGAAGTGTTTTAATAAAGTTTTTATGAAATTACACAAATAAAAATCTTTCATGCCAAACACTCTTATTTTGTGTATATCCTGAATTGCAGAAATCCTACAGCTTTACCAAAAAGGTATCTGAATGTCTGTCAGTATTATCATCACCATTATTATTGTTATTTGTATCATGAGGAACAAGAGTAGTTTGTGTACATTCATGCTGCTTTGCATGCTTTGTTATGTAGCCCATGTATTAAGTGCAGTTGGTATGAGTGGCACTTGCTACTGCGATCAAAGAGTATACTGTATGAAGCTGCATATACACAATATACAAATGAAGAGTTCATTTGCAATAACAGATAAGTGCCATTGACAAAAATAAAGGTAAGCTTGTACTTGTCTTTGTGTTGCAGTAATGTTAATGACCACATTAACTTTAGTGAATCAGAAATGTGAAGTCAATTGTTATTGATGAACTTTATTTAACATTACTTTTCCTGGTGTCCCTTTTAGAGCACAGTGATAAAAATATGAAACTATTTAGCGACAAATTCAAAACGGAGATATCTGTTGTTGCAAATGAACTCTTTAAATCTTAAACGACCTATTGGAGCACTGACCTGGTGCGTCCTCAGACTCCTCATGGAGATAAAGGATATTTTGAATCATTTTCTCTCTCTTTTACTTTTGAATGAAACTGTTCTTTTTGAACGTCTCTGTATTTGATATTCTGATACTTAAAGCTCTGTGGGGTCTTGGCGTAACGCGACCTCCAGTCTCTATCGAAAGCAGCCCGGACTTGGCCCAGAATTGTCCTCGCTCTATTCTTGAGGTTATTCTGCAGCATGAGGACGAGCCCAGCTCCTGCGTTGATGGCGAAGTCACTCCCCGCCCAGTTATGATTACCTGTGAACAGATCATGCACAATAATCAATCAAGTCATTTACAACAAACCATCATGTAGTAACTTACCAATATAGAGAGCATTGTCAGTCACCACGTATTTATTGTGGTTGAGTGGATCCTGGATATCCTCCTTTTGCTCCGTTTGACTAAAGAACCTCTGCAAATCATACATAATATTCAATTCATTTCAATTTTGTGATCATACAACTGGTATAATTAAGGATTTCTCTACCACTTCCAGGGAGCAATTATGGAGTTGCAAGCACAGCGACTTGAGGGAGGCCACGAAGTTAAAGGTGAGTGGGTGAGTCTTTTTCCAGTAAGTAATAAGCAGACGAACTTTGACTCCTCTCAGCACCACAGCCTCTCTGATAACTTCATCAATAGATGACCAATACCTGAGGGACAGTTTGACATTATACTCTTTGTATAATCACTCTTTCAGATGACACCACAGTATTTGATGGTGTTTACTTTGCAGACAAATGTTTTTATTTATCTAGATGCCAGTTTGTGACTAATTGGTTAGATATTGTAAGATTATGCTCCTTTTTTTCCATCTGGATGTTTCCTAAAAAAAAAAAATCGTTTCTGGAATATGCTCATAATAAAAAGAAAGTGCACTGCTCTAGTCTTAAAATGAACAATTTTTCATCCATGTCAGACATACCCTACGCCTGTAATCTTAAACACACCGATACGCTCTAGTATTCTGTAGTGGTAGTACCTGGTAATGGGATTTCCTCTGAGTTTCCTATTCACCAAAGGGAGGTAGTCCGTCACAGAGATGAAGGTGAATGTCTTGGCGCCCTGAATGACTTGAGATATGGCATCTATGTCCCTGGTTCGATCTTTGGGGCAGAGGAGTTCAGGAGAGGTCTGCATGAGGAGTACATCATAAAGACGAGACTGAACTCAAACAAGTCTTTCATGTCATCTATGGAGATTTATGTCAAATGGAGATTTTGGCAGTTTCACAATAACAGCTGTCATGGGTCAAAACAAAACACTTGAAATCATGTTTGGATACTCGTCAGGTTATTTCATGGCTTGTGACATGGCTCTATTAGTTTGTGTAGGATGATAAATGCAGTATTCCTGATTTGATTTGTCACCTTAGAGCAGTAGTTCCCAACCCTTTTTGTCTCGCGTACCCTTTGGACCTTTCACTTATGCTTCGAGTACCCCCTGCCTTGACTGTTTTGTTGATTAGTTAAAAATTGAATGACTGAAATCATACTCTCAATCTTCACAGTTACTGGCAAATGTTTTAAAATAGCTTTTCTTTAAACATAATCATCTAAAATACAATACATCGGTTTAATCTTATTTTCTATCTGAAATGATTCCAAGTACCCCTTGTTAAGCTCTGACAATCCCCCAGGGGTCCCCACATTCATTAGAGTCAACTTATACAGGGTTTGGGCTAAAGATGTTCCTCATGATGTTGTTTAGGTGATAACTAAGCTCTGTAATAGTCAAAGGATGTCTGTATTCAACAGGTTACACACAGATCAATATGAAACGGTAAAAAGTGAAAGTTACTTTAACAATTTAGTCAAGTACTTTAGAGGGAAGAAATGTTGACTGCAGCAGTGACTGTATTTGAAAGAACTGTAGTAGTATTTCTACTAAGGAGTGGACAATAAGCCAAATGATCTTCTTAGAGCTGCTTAGGTCAACAACTATTTACATTGTATCATGATTTGTGTACATTTGTCATATTTATGTTGCCTTAACCATAATTGATTAAACATGCGTCACTCACAGAGCATGAGAAAAATAAGTGTGTGTTTGAGCAATGATCTCCATCAAAGAGTGTAGCTCTCAATCTCAACATCAGGATCCCTCCAAATGAGCAGGTCACCACTGGAATCAGATTAGAGGTGGGCAATATATCATCTACCAGATATTAATAATAATAATAATAATAATAATAATTATGCGCTTTTCTGGACACTCAAGACATATTCTTCTTTCACTCCATACTTGGCTCCCATCCAAGTACTGACCAGGCCATACCCTGCTCAGCTTCTGAGGTCTGTCAGGATCGGGCAGAGCAAAGGCGGTAATATAGAGCCTTTTGCTGCTTACATCATCAGTGACATCAGCTGGAGGCAGGAAGTGAGTGCGAGAAATAAGATTAAACTAAAACCAGCGATTATAATTGTAAAACTACAACTAAAAAATGTGGTCCTGTTGTGGCTTAAGGAGCAAGAACAAAAGGAACAACATTTGAGACGATAAAATAAGGTTTACAGTTAGACATTTGTTTATCGTTACTATGACAAGAGCTACAATGGAAATAGATAGGGATCTAGCTTTCCGCCTCCAGCTAAGCCCAGAATGTTTACAAACAATGAAAGGGTCTATTGAAATTGTTGTTTGGAAGATATACAAATTTACAATATTGACTATGGGCCCCATCTTGGAGATCAAGGTCTACTCGGTCTTGGTCAAGACGAAGCGTGCCGCCAGGGAAAGACAGCTGCGCCAAGACCAAGACCGAGTAGACCTTCATCGCCAAGATGGGGCCCTATATCTTCAAAGTCAAGAAATGATCAAAAACTGCTGCTAAAAATTAAAATAAAACATACTTGATGTGTAAAAGGGAATAATAATGTTCTTTTTTCTGCGCTGTTGCAGTTTATTGAAGACAATTATCTTTTGATGACACATTTACCTGCACATTTTTTACATATTTTTTGATGGTTTGCAAAAATATCACCTGATTATCGTGATCGTTGAGAATGTCTCCCGAGATATTCATGTTTGTGAATATCGCTCACTCCTAAATCAGATCAGTTTTTACCATCATATTGTCATCATACTTTTGCCCATTACCGACTGTCACCACTTTTTAAAACTCTTCTACATCCTACATCCTTATTAAGGTATAATACACACTATTTGGTCATAATGAATGGACATCACAGGCAGGTGCTCACAGAAACATAAGCTGTAGCTTCTGTATCATTGACTTGTAGCTCCAGTGGCTCGTGCCGGTTGTAGAGGGCGTTGATTCTCCTGGACCAGATGGAGGGGATGTAGTCTCGCTCGTGGAGCTGCCAGTAGAACGAGAAGACCCTGTGGAGGTCCAGAGCCAGACAGCTGCAGTTATACGCCATCACCCCCAGCTCTTTCCTCTGTGGAGCCACACAACACAGTGCAGAAGAAACGGCTGATCGAGCACATAAGTTACTCTTGGTCAGGGTGACTGATGAGATGAGGTGCTGTGAGATGTGTTATTAATGAGGCTGTATTGGTATTGGGCTGGAAATGAGATCAGATCAGGGATTCTTTAGGAAGTCAATTCTGCGCACACAGCAAAATAGTGAACAAAGAGGGAGGCTTCTAAATATAGTGTATCCATGCGACACACCAGGTTTATTTAGTCTTTTTATATCTTCAAGACAAGTCCGGTGCAAATATGCTTTCTTTCTTCTCTTAAAACACCTCGACTGTATTATGCAAAATCACTAAAAAGTGCTTAACGCCATGGCACATCTTTTATCTTGAACTGTCATACTCTTTGCTTGTCAACCTACTCTATTCTAAAGTTACAGGCATGCAAACCCCCTCCTCAGTTGTGAACATACATATTAAAAGCAAAGTGAAGTGCTACTTGTCTTTACGGCCAGATGCAGACAGATCTCTTAAATCAACCCAGTTACGCATTAGGAGTAAGCTCGCACACAGTAATAGTGTTCAGACTTTGTGCGGTTCAGCTCGTCCCTGTAGGTGCGCAGAGGATGTCATTTAATTACGTCTGTCTCATTAATCTCTCAAATTAAAGCCACAGTCGCCATTAGGGGCCATAGAGGACCCCACACGGCAAAATCCATTATATAAATTCTCATCTCATTCAGGATTTAATTGTACTCTGTGGATGTTTGTACCTACTATGGTAAACGACCTCCAGTCCATATCGCCGCTCCCAATGTATATGTGCGTGCGGTCCGCTATCCAGAAAGACGAATGCAGCCCCCCTCTGGTAAAAGCTGTCATATTAACAAAGGAGAGCTCTGCACCTGGAAAGCACAGAAGCAAAGGAAAATGACGGAATTCGGAAATAAAGTCTATTTTACTTGTCTCTATCAATATTACTTTTCTTCCTCAATATTATGGTTATTATGTCTACCTCCATCCAATCTTTGAAAAGTTGTAAGTTTTAGCTAGTTTACATACTGTACATTATAAATAGTGTTCAAATTATTGTTAAATCCAAGACTGGAAAGTTTGGAGTCTATGACTCTTCTTGTGAAGACCTGCGAGGTGACTTTGTTGCGATTTTGGGCTATACAAATAAGATCGAATTGAATTATAGGAGCAACTGATGTGGAGATGATGTAGCCACAATGTCATACTGTATACAGTTGTGCTCATAAGTTTACATACCCTTTTAATCTTTTGGCCAATTTTCATAGAATATGAATGATAACAAAAATATTTTTCCCACTCATGGTTAGTGGTTGTGTGAAGCCATTTATTGCCAAAGAACTGAGTTTACTCTTTTGAAATCATAATGAAACAGAAACTACTCAAATGTCCCTGATCTAACGTTTACATGACCTTCAACAACTGGCAGGAAAATTCTTCAGCAGCAAAGAAAAACTCACTTCAGCTGAAATACAGGACTCTCTGACAAAACAAAAAAATGCTCTTTTCAAGATGCACAATATGTAAACTTTTGATTGGATAGTTTCTCTAGTTGAAAAGCGTATACAAACAGGTTTTATATATATATTATATATTATATATACGGTATATTTATATACAGTGTATATTAATTTAAAAATACTGCTCTGAGTTGTTAGTTGTAACTCTTGCCTATACTTTACAGTATTCAAAAAGAATATTGATGGATTCCTTGGTACCTGCATTTTTCTTTACATACTGTATTTCTTCAACTGTGGTATTGAGTTCAAATTAATATGTGGTATAATATCCTCTGCAGTTTTACGTGAGACTGCTGCAGTATCAACAAACAGTTGAATCAATAGTCGTTGTATTAAGAAAGACATCGTTCTCGCGGCGAGGACGCCACATATAGAAGAAAACAGTCTCAGTCATTCTTGTTTTTGGAGGAACTGCTTTAGTGGCATCACAAACATCCTTCATTAATGCTGATGTATGAGGGCATACCGTGTGCCACCAAGGTCTTCAGCTCTGCCGAGTGAGTCAGGCTGCTGGCTATCTTCAGTTTAACCCCTCGAGACTTCAGTCCGATCAGCCTCTGGAACAAAAGCTGTCCCTAACAAGAAGAGACCCAAGTTACGTATTAGACAGGAATTACAGTCATATCCGTCTGTGACTTTAAAGGTCAATATGATCTGAGCGAGACTAATGACATTATTATTAAGACGCCATGTTCATCTAATTAGGTTGTGCCAGCCAGAAGTTCAGTGAAATGATTCATGCTAGGAATTAGTCAAAGCTAAGTCACTTTGTACCTGTTTTCCAGGGCCTGCTACGGCGTCCCGTGAATTGAGGCTCCAGATTGGGGACACCACCTCAATCGAATATTTGGCCAAATCCAACAGCGTGTGAAGGCCCACAGACAGAGGCAGGTGTGTCTTTGCATCAGGGGGGAACAGGAGATCACCAGGAATATTCTCCACAAGAACAAAGCTGGAGGTAATTGAGGTAGACTATAACTTTATGTAAAATATTCAGTGTGATGTGTTTTATGCCATAGAATTTCAAAGCAATCAAAAAGTTATTGGGATTCGATTCATCTATACGTCAAACAGGAGTATTTTTATGCAAGGCCCAAGCTCAAATAAGTGGAGGACTTTTTAAGAGGAACTATTATTGATTATTTTGTGTGGCATGCCCAGAAAGGAAACGCCAACATTCCAGAACTAGATGAAATACTTTGCCCAGCTATCTTAATCATTTCTCATTACAATATTGGTGAAGTTGCACACACAAACGTCCTGGGCTTTACTTACCGACAGTTCCTGCTGCAGTTCTCCTCTGTGATGCCATCCTCACTGTCTCCCCAAATATCCACGGACGAGAAAAACAAAGCCACCAGAACGCCAAAGCAGCAGACCAGGGCGAAGATAGCAATGCATTTCTGCTGCGTCTGAAAGGGGAAAGACACAAGAAATATATACAGTGGGTGTCAAAACGCCAGAATGTGTAATGAATAAAACAGAAATGACTGGGAATACCCAAAAGCATATCATTTCTTTAAAGTTATATTTATTTAAGCCGAAAGTTCCCTCTGCGATTCTGAATTATGTCCTGGCATCATCTTTTTAGTTCATTGTTATTAACACTGCATCAATCTATGTCCCTTTGAATTGAGTTATTATGTTTTTGCCCTAAAATATTGCTGTTTCCAGAGTAAGAGCTAAAAAGGCAGTCGGTCTAACCACACTGATGAGGGATTTAGGATTGAGTGGCATGCAAATAGGAAATGATTGTCTCTAAAGCTGATGTCCTTCGGTCGATATCATTGATAAGAGGTTAAATGTGCGATCAATTAAACAACAACAAACACAGGTGTCCCACTCCAGCTCAGCTAGAGACCACAGATGCAAGATAAGATAAGATAAGATAGTTCTTTATTGATCTCACGATGGAGAAGTTCACTTGCTACAACAGCTCTTAAGACATGATCACACAGGGGGGTGCAAAAAGTCAGGAAAAAACGTGCCATCAAGAAGAAAGTAAGTTTGCAAAAAAGGGGAATAATAGTACTAGATTCAAATAAAATGAAAATAAAAATAAATGTCTCTTAGTATGTAGTATCTTCAATATTGTAATAATAAAATAAAACACTTTAGAGACTTTATTAATCCCATGAAGGGCAATTCTTTGCAGCAGCAGCCCGGCCAGACAAACAAAACAGACAAGCAAGTACAGTCAGGTCCATAAATAATTGGACAGTGATCAGAATTTTATTCTTTCATCTGTTCATCAAAAGTTCTTCAAGCTACAGTTCTCTCTGCTTTAATTTGAGAGAATTCACATCCAAATGGGAGTAAGGGTTCAGGAAATACAGCTCCTCAAAGTCATTTGGTCTTTTTTTCAGAGGCTCAAAAGTAATTGGACAGAAGCTGAAACACCATCATGATCCACCACCAGACTTTCTTATTGTTTCTAATCTATGTTTTATATGTACACTGCATAGAAAATAAGATAGACCTCTAGTGAATAACATATGAGCAAAGACCCATCCGCATTTACACATCCCACTTTCGATCTTGAACAGGGACCAAGTCAAGTGGAACTCTCCCTCAATGAAGGCAAATTGACACACACTAAAGCTCCACTGTAAAGCATATGGGAAAGCCTGTGGTTTAGACTGTATAGACTGTATATTGTCAGCTTTGGTGCAGATACAAAGTGTTATTGAGCAGACTTTTATGACCTACTGTATGTGCTAAGGCTGGTGATATTGTGGAAAAGTTAAATTACTGTCTGTAGTGAAAAGTGTAATAATAATAACAGTGACAGGGCAGACTGTCACTGTATTACAGGCACAGCATGGTCACCCGAAGTATGCAACAATGCAATATTTCTGATGGAGCTGAAGAGCTTTGATTCAAGTCAAAAGTGCAGAAAAAGCGCTTGTGGTTTGCTAAGTTTGCATATTTTCTTCCACATTTGCGGCTTTGTTGGTTTCAATAGCTGTCAACGTGCTATATATATATATATATATATATATAATATTATATATTCCCTTTGGTTGTGTTTGATCAATCAAGCAAATTGCACCAAGCGGCGTGTGTGTGAGCAGATGCTTCTCCAAACCCATGCAGCTTCACCCTTGGAATTTTTAGTTTATGACAAGTCAGCACAATTCATGGACAACTTGAGCCCCATATTATTTTACTTAGAGTCCCTGGGCGGCACCTCCACCCGTCTGTCCCTGGGCTGACAGACGGTGGAGGTGCAGCTCATTATATTGACCACAGTCAAAACGTGTTTGACATGTGGATGGAGGCCTGTTTTACAAACCAATCACACTCTAATCCAGAGAGTGGCAGGTCAGCCAGTGCACGACACATGCTGATGTCATCACAAATACATGTACAGCACATAAAAGCACAGAAAAATACACATCCAGGGTTTCCGCAGGGCATTAAAGGCACTACACCTGATTTTTTTTATGACAAAGAATGAAAGATGTAGCAAATAAATTCAATTGATAGATTCCTATTCCACAAAAACATATTTCTAAAAGCCCAAGATGTGTTTTCAGCACATTTCACAAACTGCAGGGCCACTTTTTAGGGCCGCTGTCACAGAGATTAGGGCTGGGCGATATGGCCAAAAAATCTTATCACGATTTTCCATCCATCCATCCATTTTCTTCCGCTTTATCCGGGGCCAGGTCGCGGAGGCAGCAGTCTGAGCAGAGATGCCCAGACTTCCCGATCCACACACACCTCCTCCAGCTCTTCCTGGGGGATCCCAAGGCCTTCCCAGGCCAGCTGAAAGACCTGGTCTTTCCAGCGTGTCCTGGGTCTTCCCCGGGGCCTCCTCCCAGTGGGATGTGCCTGGAACACCTCTCGAGGTGACCAGGAGGCATCCGAAACAGATGCCCGAGCCACCTCAGCTGGCTCCTTTCGACGTGGAGGAGTAGCGGCTCTGTTCCGAGCTCCCCCCGTGTGACTGAGCTCCTCACCCTATCTCTAAGGGTGCGTCCAGCCACCCTGCGGAGGAAACTTATTTCGGCCGCTTGTATCCTTATCACGATTTTCTTTACTTTAAATCACGATTTCGATTTTATCACAATTCATGTGTATAATGTCTGTGTTGGCGACTAAAGCCATCTGCTTCTTCTTGGGTTTAGACCTGGTGTTGTAGTGGTTTAGTCTTGGTTAAGACCTGTTTTAGTTCAGAGTTTTGACCTGCTTCCATCATGGTTTAGTCCTGGTTTCAGTTCAGTCTGTGATATTGTCCAGGTTTAGACCCGATTCAGATCCAGTTTTCTCTTGCTTTATTTCTGATTGAGTCCTTGGGTGTAGACCTGGTTTAGACCTTGATTCCAGTCTCTACTTTAGTCTGGTTTGCTACTTCTTGGTTTAGTCCTGGTTTAATCCACATTCAGTCCGTGATATCGTCTGATTTTAGACCTGGTTTAGACCTTGATTCCAGTCTCTACTTTAGTCTGGTTTACTACTTCTTGGTTTAGTCCTGGTTTAATCCAAATTCAGTCCATGATATCGTCTGATTTTA
>OMNZ01020092.1:4046-19812 GCA_900303255.1 Lesueurigobius sanzi | reverse complement strand
CCGGACCGAGACCCGCGTTTTCAGCCGGACCAGGATCCGCTTCGTTGGCCCAGATCAGAGTCCGTTTGCTCGTTCACAACACCTCAATCGAACCGTACTATCAGAGCAAACGGACTAGGATTCGGATCAAAAGTGGGTTATGAATGCACCATTAGTCCACGTTGTAGCTATTGTTGCATATTTATACTTGTGTCATTAACATGGCTCTTCTTCATAAAGGGCAGTGCAGTCGCCTCCAGGTTGTTCTTTTACTGCATAGTTCTGTATTTACGAGGATAGTGGCGAAACCTCTCTTTGTTAGTTTGTCTATAAACAAGGTCACATTTATTTGCCATTTCTGTTACACACAACCATGTTTATGCTTTTATTTTAACCAATAAATACGGACACAATCCCGGTCAAACTGACCAAAAGATTGGAACATTTGTGTCAACGGTTCTTTTAAAACGGTAGTATGGACAAAGATCTTTAATACATGTACAAAAATATGAGTTGATAAATAAATATCCGGGTATGTGTGGACATGGCCTAAGACTAGAAATCTGAATTTTGTCAGTTACCAGAGTTACCCGCTCAGAATGTTACTGGCTGGATGCAGTGGAAAGGGTCAGATGGAGTAGAGGATGCAGAGGAGAAGGCTTAGCAAAGGGAAGATTTTTCACATGCTACTTCTAAGTGAATAATGTCTCTAAATGTCAGACGCAAGGCAGGTAAACGGTTAATTGTGTGGGGCGACGGAATTAGGAGGAAAAGTGGCTAAACGGCTCTAACAAACAAAGAAAATGAGATTACTGGTCACTTTGCAGTTTTAAACGCTGCAAGTTCAGAGAGGATTCCTGTGTCATTAGTAACAAACTAGTTTAGGAGGCCCAAGACTGCACCGTCTCAGCACTGACCCACAACAACATCAGGATGGATACTTTATCTACTTATAAAGCAGGGTTTGATTGTGTTTTGACTGATATTACACTTACTGGTAAAGTGCACACTTTAAACACACCCATCAACATCAAAGTACAAGAATCCGTATTTTCAGAACATGTTCGTAGAGATCTGATGGCCTGATCAGCCTTTCAAGGCGTCTTTGTGAAGAATAGGAGAGGCGTGTAGGTTGGCTAGGGCTAGAGATCTGATCGTTAGCAGCTTTTATGCAGAATAAGAACCCAATGAGGAAAAAAAGACAAGTGATAAATGTGGCCATTTATACTTACGTAGGTACTACAACAGACTGAAGGTAAAGTACAGAACATGACACTGACTAAATCAGAGGTGGACAAACTAAGGCCCGGGGGCCACAGGCGGGCCGTCTAGATCAACACATGACCAAGTCCAATATGCACTTGCTAAAAGGGGTGAACAACACCAATGTTTTCACTCACAAAGAAAAAATAATGCTTAACTGCTATCATACCAGTGTATTTTCCATTTCAAAACTGCACTTGAAACACCCCAAACCACAGCCAATGGGGCCCAACTGGTAAGTTCAAAAATCTGATGAGGCTTTTGTATAAAAACGTGTGCCCATACTTGGGATACAGTATATGTTCATTAGAACATAGTTCCCTTCCTCAAATCACCACCTTATCGTGGTGGAGGAGTTTGAGAATCCGGATGATCCATAGGAGTTGTGTTGTCTGGGGCATTATGCTCCTGTAGAGTCTCCCAGGGCAAACAGGTCCTAGGAGAAGGGTCAGACCAAGAGCGGTTCAGAAGCTCCTTATGATGAGACCATCAAGGACCGTTACGTCACCCACAGGTGAAGGAGGGTCGTGGGGCCGTCCTCCCGTGGACTCATCACCAGCAGGAGGAGCCATGAGGGACTGGTGTAGGTGGAGCCATAAGGGACTGGTGCAGGAGGAGCCATGGGACTGGTGCAGGTGGAGCCATAAGGGACTGGTGCAAGAGGAGCCATAAAGGACTGGCGCAGTGTGATCTGCGACCCGGGAACGGATAAGCGGAAGAAGATACATGGATGGATGGAAGAACATAGTTGTGAAAATACGCCAATGAGAAATTAATGACAGTCTCATTTAGATCAAACTTTGACAACCATTTAATAACAGAAGTAACACCAAACTTAGATGCCTGACAAAAGCAAAAATTAATAAAGTCTAAATTGTGTGTACCACCTGCAAGCATTGGCACAGTTTGAGAACCACTGTTCTAGCACGTACATATTTTCATAAAAATATATCTTTTTAATTATTATTATAAAATAAACGTAAGTAAAATATCTGGTTCAACCCCTTTGAAAAGACATTGTACGGCGATTCTAATCTATATTTGGAATTTCAAATTTTTGTCCGAGCAAAAGCAGTTTGGACTGCCACAAATACTTGCCATTCTAAAATAAAAGTAAAGTTTATTGTAATTGTGACAGTATTCAATATTGTCAAAGCAGAAACATGTTCAGAGCTCCATGTTTGTCATCTCTGAGCTATAGCAGCCCTGAATTGGACATTGTGCAGAGGTTGCGCTACAGAGCTAATGCTATGTTGCTAACAGCTAATGACGTCCGTGCGCTAGGCCTGTTTTCTGTCATTAGAGCGAGTGGGCTGAGGGCTAAAGTTACAAAGGGGGAGCAGTCACAGAAAACGCTGGTACAAAATAATGAGAGGTGACGGCTAAAGTGGCAAACATTTGTGTGTTTTTGTAAGGCCAAAGGAGCAGAGCGCTTACGGTTACCAAAGACAGGAAAGAGGCACATAGGAAGTATAGAAGCTGGGATGTTAAAGCCACACTGTGCAACTATTCACCCAATAAATCCCAGTTGAGAATTAGGAGCATGTTTTGCTGGCAGTTTACTTACTCATGTGTTGTCGCAATATATCACATGGAACGTTCCGCAGTGTGGCTTTAAATGTTCATTGTGGAACTTTTTATGCACAAAAAAAACGTATTGCTTAATTAGTGCTTTTGAGTTGTTCTCAACTGGCACAGCATCGGAACCCACCATCACCCCAGTATGAGAAGCCCTGACCTAAATAAGAATTGTATCAAGCGTAATATTATTGTTTAGTAAGTATGAAATAAGTAGGGATGCACCGATCCGATACCGGAAAGGATCAGTTCCAAATATCCGATACTGAAGCGATACTTTCACCATCTAAGTGAATATGCACATGTTGTACAGTATATCATTTGAAAGCTCTTAATCTGTAGTTTTACACTTTGCCATACCACTTTTGATCGCTGTGCAAAATACTGCATTTAGCATCATTATGCTAATGCTAGCTTCAACCAATCAAGACTGGGACAGAAGCTATGACTTAATCTAAAGTAGAGAAATAGGCTAATACTGGCCACTAGTGAAGGTCTCTGTGTTTGTATTTTAGTTTTTGAAATATTGTTATACAATTACTGATATAGCAAACATATTCGCAATGCAATGAACACTTTATTTTGGAAGTCACTTTCTTCTGATAGTTATATTAGTTAAGGAAATTTGCCTTAACTAATATAACTAATTTAGGCTTAAATTAAGAAAAACCATCTCATCGCTGTAAAAATGAGACAATTAAGCTCAATTCACTTGATGTTCTTATTTTAAGTGCAAACATACTTCTTCAACTGGCTGCTTTTCTTACAAATCAAAATAACTTAAATTAAGGTGGGTTATTCTAACGTATCTTCAGACAATAAATATTGAAAAATAAAAGTTCAGGGGGAAAGGCTTGTGGCCCACTGAAAACCGCTCTTCGTGACCCAGTGGCTGCATGGGTGGTTCTGGCCTTTACTTTCCATCAGAAGCCTCTTTGAAGCTCCAAGATCATCTATTTTAGCAAAGGGGTAGGCAACGTCAGGCCCCGGGACTAAATTCTGCAATGGAGCATGTGTCCTCTGGTCCAACTAAACACAGTTTAAGGTATTCCAAAAGTACTGTACCGACTGTATAGCGAACACAAATACTCCCCTTTGCTCCCTTTTTAGGCAATAAATAAATAAAGTGAATCCATTCTATTCTATATGATATCCAAAACTAATATTAGTAGAAAGTTGGCAGTCAGTTCTGTCACATTCAGCCCTCCATCTATAACTAGAACAAGCAAACTACCCTTGTTTTAGGATTTCTGGTACGTTTTCTCTGCTGGTGGAACCGTTTCCATGGCAACGCGGTGACCCTAAAAAGCATATAATCCTGGAGCGCCATAGAGGTGGCAGTGATGGAAAGTAAAGACACCCTGCTAACCACTCACACAGCCACATGGTCACTAAAGTCACATGATTTTGACCATTTTGAAGACTTTTCACAGTTCAAAAGATAGAATAATTGGTTTTGAATGATTAATAATAGTCTGGGGCATTATTACCATGAAATTCATTTAAGTGGCCCAAGTGGTTGATGGAACTAAATCAGCATTTGACATGTTGGCAACAGTTAATGTTGAGCCCTGCTGGTGCAGCCCAAGATTAAAGGAGGTTTAGAACAGTTATAAAATGGACCTAAATTGTGTCTGAAGTGTGTGTAAGCCAAAGTGCATGTAAGCCAAATGTAAACCAGTCAAAACACCCAACTAAATACATTACTAAAGCATAAATTAAACCTTTGGACGTTTGGTTTTTCTTTTATTTCAAGACTATTTACTACCTACAGTATTTATTCTCACTGAAGGCATTCATTTATGAATGAAAACATATGAAATTTTAAACAAAAAAGGTTGGAATATATTCTTCTTTTCTCTTTGCTTACCGCTTTTCAACACTTTTGACATTTTCTCAATGAGCTTTACAATGTAAGCACAGAAAAGGTTTTCACTTCACAAACTGTTGAAAACCATGTCAGGTCAGAGGCGTGCTGCATCAGCCTGGGAGGTTTATCATTTAGACCACTCTCAACGTCTAGTAAGTTTACCTTAGAACTTTGAGGTAGTCCGATCAGTTTCCCATGATGTGTCTTGTTTTTAACATGATACATCTCCACAGTCAGCAGAGCGAGCAGTGGCATGTGGTGCATTCACCAAGGCCTTCAGTGGCACAACACACTAATGTACAGAAAGCTCCAATACAAAGTCAATGGTACAAAGGATGAAACTTGAACCGTGCTTACAGGAGAGACTTCCTTTATATCCAAATAAGAACATTTAAATATTAAACATCCATCCGTCTATTTTCTTCCGCTTTATCCGGAGTCGGGACGCTGGGGCACCAGATGCCCAGACTTCCCGATGCACGCACACCTCCTCCAGCTCTTTCTGGGGGATCCCAAGGTGTTCCCAGGCCAGCTTAAAGACATCAACTTTCCAGCGTGTCCTGGGTCTTCCCTGGGGCCTCCTCCCAGTGGGATGTGCCTGGAACACCTCTCGACGGAGGCAAACAGGAGGCATCCGAAACAGATGCCCAAGCCACCTCAGCAGGCTCTTTTCAACGTGGAGGAGTAGTGGCTCTGTTCCGAGCTCCTCCCGGGTGACTGAGCTCCTCACCCTATCTCTAAGGGTGCGCCCAGCCACCCTGCGGAGGAAATTCATTTTGGCCACTTGTATCCGCCATCTGACAGCATCCCATACTTCCGGCCTCTACCACCGGGTTTGGGGAATGCCGCAGCGACCACAGCTGTGAGCGGCCGCATGAACAATAGAGGAGAACATGCTCCACTCTGACTCCATGTCTCCAACCTCCCTCGGGATCTGGGAGAAGCTCTCCCGGAGGTGGGAGTTGAAGACCCTGCTGACAGAGGGTTCCACCAGACATTCCCAACAGATCCTCACCATACGCTTGGGTCTGCCAGGTCTGACCGGCTTCCTCCCCTGCCAGCGGATCCAGCTCACCACCAGGTGGTGACCAGGTGATCGGTTGACAGCTCAGCCCCTCTCTTCACCCGAGTGTCCGAGACACGTGGTTGGAGATCAGATGACACAATTACAAAGTCGATCATCGACCTAAGGCCTAGGGTGTCCTGGTGCCACGTGCACATACGACACCCTTGTGCTCGAATATGGTGTTCATTATGGACAGACTGTGGCTAGCACAGAAGTCCAATAATTAAACACCGCTCAGGTTCAGATCGGGGAGGCCGTTGTTCCCGATCACGCCCATGTGGGCGTTGAAGTCCCCCAGTAGAACAACGGAGTCCCCAGTCGGAGCACTATCAAGTACCCCTCCCAGGGACTCCGAGAAGGCTGAATACTGTTTACTGCTGTTCGGTAAGAGACCTGTCCCCAACCTGAAGGCGTAGGAACAACCCTCTCGTTCACTGGGTCACATGAACGTCCCACACAGGTATTGAGCCCTGCTCTCCTGCGCTGAGAGCTGTCATACTATCAATTGCACTGCATTGCTGGTTCTAATTTTGCAATGTGGTGTCACCTGCCGATTTTCATTCTCAAATAAAGAATCTAGCTTTCACCATAGGTGACACGGCCCACCAGGAGACAACCCAACTCTCCCGATAACACAGGACACCTGATGGAGCTCACTGAGAACATGTAGAATAAAGAATCCCAATAATCAAGAATTTAAAATTTACAGTTGTGCTCAAAAGTTTCCATCCCCTGGCAGAATGTCAGGGTATGGAACTTATGCATTTCATAGAATATGAATGATAACACAAACAACTTTATTTCATTCATGGTTAGTGGTTGTGTGAAGCCATTTATTGTAAAAAAAAAAACCTTTTCAATGAGAAACTAGCCAAATGTCCCTGATCAAAAGTTTACGTATTGTGCATGTTGAAACAAACATTTTTTCATAGAGTCCAACTTTGTCAGAGTCCTGTATTTCAGCTGAAGTGAGTTTTTCTTTGCTCCTGAACAATTTTCCTGGCAGTTGTTGAAAGTCATGTAAATGTTAGATCAGGGACATTTGAGTAGTTTCTGTTTCATTATGATTTCAAAAGAGTAAACTCAGTTCTTTGACAATGAATGGCTTCACACAACCACTAACCATGAGTGGGAAAAACATCCGTTATCATTCATATTCTATGAAAAATGGCCAAAAAATAAAAGGGCATGGAAACTTTTGAGCACACCTGTAAAACATATTTTGAGTTATTTCAACCTTTTTCCCCCTACACAGTTCATCAATCATACAATGTAAATAGTGTTGAAAATGAGGGAAAAAAAACAATAGATGAAAAGTGTTTCCAAACTTTTTCCTGGTGTATATCCAATTAAAACGAATAAAAGCTACAATTGCAGATGACCATGATGACCACTTGACGAAGTGACCCGAGCACTTTGTTTTCCGGTGTCGGAGGAAGTGAAAAGATGATGAATGTGCGTCTGTGTCTATTTAAACCCCACACATCACGTGACCCCGCTCCAGGCACAGCCCCGACCTCCGACCCTTCACCCCTCTCTCCACAGGACGACCTCCATTACCTCGCGATTACCTCGGACAAATGGTTTTCCTTCAGCCGCGTGTGTCGCCGTTTCACACGCCTGCAGTGCAATCTGTCAGTGCTCGGCGTGATTTATCGCTGGCTTTGGAGGAGTGGGCAGGAAGACCGTGTTATGAAGAGTAATTAAAGACACACTGCGGGACATTTAACCCATAGAATGAAATACAAAGATCAATTTCATTGGTGTCTAATCTTAAGCCTGAGGTCTCCAAACCGTAGCATGCGCTGTCCCAACCAAATAAACAAAAACAAAACATGTGTTTATTCGAACTATAAGAAGATTGCTGGCATTTTGTTACGTAAAAGTAGTTCACAGCCTAAAAAAGGTTACAGACCCCTGTCTTAAGCAAACATTTAGTGTAGCTGGTATATTTGAGTTTCACAACTGTTGGGACATAGCAACACATAATCTGGAATGGGCCGCAGTGTGGTTTTAAAATGTCCTATGTTTTGCTTTTGGTCAGGTTTTGTCGGTAATTAAAGGATATTTACTTATATACTGTAAATATGGTTGGCCCTTTACCTGCTAATACTTTTCTATTTTGGCCTTAAAAAATGTTGGGCACCCTGGGGTAGACTATAATAATAATGGCTCACACTGCGTTTGTGCTTACAGGCTTCTCAGTTATTGAAGCCACAGCTGCCCTGGGGCAGACTGAGGGAAGCCCCTCCTTCCACCACTCACACACTACATTCACAAAAGGCGGTGGGTGCAGTGTCTTGCCCAGGGACACAATTTATTTTATTTTATTATTTGGTTGGGACAGTGCATGAACACACATGGGACTCATGCAAGTAAACACACCACTCCAGATTGTAGCCATGGGTTAAACGGGAGGTGCAGACATGGGGAGAACACAAACCCCACAAAGAAGGGGACCTTCTTACTGTGAAGCACAAGCACTAACTGCTGCCCTCAGTGCTTCCTTGTGTACTTAACTACTACGTTGACCAACCCTATTTTAGAATAGAAAAATAAAGAAATTAGCAATTTTATTTGATTGATTTAGTAAAAAAAATGTTGTTAGTTTTAGTGTAATTTTGGTCAACAAAAACTCCATGTAAATTTAGTTGGCTAAATTTGAAATAGATTGAGTAAACTATACATTTACAGTATATTACTGGTTTCAAACATATTTAATAATATTCTCTGCTTCATGAAGCGTCTCCCACATTAAAAGCACACAGAGCTCTTCCTTTGACAGTGAATTTAAATGATACGATGCTCTTTCAAACTGAAGTCACTGAAGTTCAGATCATTTTAGTCCCTTCTTTTCATTTTTATTTAGTCTTTTGTTAGTCAACGAAAATATCTGGAGATTTTAGTCATAGTTTTAGTCTCATGAACTAACTTTCATTTAGTTTTAGTCTAATTTTAGTCAGCAAAAATATTACTGTGACTAAAATTATGACGAAATAGTTTAGTCGACGACATTAACAACAAGATGATTTACAGCCCTTGTTCCCGTGCCAAAGTAAAGTTCCAGAGTGGTGCGCCCGCTCTCTGTGGTACAAAGTGCTGTAAACCCCCCTCCACTCGCCTTGTGTTGTTTGAACGCCCCTGAGCGGAGGAACAATGGGAGAACTTTCCTGTGAGGGCCGCTCTTGTGTTCTTCGATGGGGCCTTTGTGAAGAGGAGTCGGGCCGAGGCGGTGGAGGTGTCCCCTGGAGCTGAGGTGCATGTGTGTGGGTGGACATGGGGCTATCACTCATGGCCCGCTCGTCTGACGCAGTAATCCAACACTTTTACCTGCTCGGGGTCCTTCACAAAGTCAAAGGACAAAAACAGGGCCGTGTACGCAAATCTGAACTGTCAAGTCATGTCTTTGTGTTATAAAGTGAAAACTGTAAATCAAAGGCTCCATTAAGCAGTCCCTCCAGGATTTCACGGGTTATTTTTCCATAAGTTGAAATGAGAAGTTTTTTTCTTCTTAAAACATTACATATCCTAAATGTAATATTTCACCTCAAAATGAATGTTATAATTCACTAATTTAAAGTATATGCTGTAACTACACATACGAATAGGCCTATGTGTTGAAATGGTAGCAATTGATAGGTTGACAGGTGACAGGAAAGTCCATGGCGAGAACACACTCAAGTGTATACACACAGATTCACAGAGTAGGTTAAGGAAACGACACTAATGCACATGCAACATTGGTCATATGTGTCTTATATCGCCAAATTAGCACAAGAAGGTAGAGTCCAGTTAGCGGGCGAATGAGACTGGGTGTACTCGCTGTAAGTCAGACCCATCGGTAAATGAGAGGTACCAGGGACAGAGAGGCAGCGCAGAGGCCATCATCACAAACTGTCACTTTGTTGTAGGGCTGAAACAACTAATTGATTAATTAATTATTGAAATAGTTGTCAACTACTTCAGTAATTGATTAATGGTTTCTAGGATATACAGACTCAGACAGAGAAAGAATTACATTAAAAATGTGTATTTTTTTATGAAATAACTGTTGTCTCTAAAGGCATTGGGTGTAGAATTTTCTTTTGGAAATATTTTAGCTCTGATTTTTCCAAATATGAGATAAATATTGGGCCATAATCTAATCAGAGCAGAAAGAGGACTCTCCCACTTTCCCTAATCCCAGACTGAATTTTAGAGGTTCTTAGCTTTCAAATGTGAAACTTGTACAAAGAGCATCGTACAGCCTTTACCTTTAAGTTTACTGTATCAACACGTCCTCGAACGGCCTCACTTTAGCTTCATGTGGCAAAACGTTTTTAAAAATGACACTTCCCATGCACCTTTTGCCGCCAACTGATTAATCGATAAATCGTGAAAAATAATCGTTCGATTAATCAATTACCTGAATGATGGTTAGTGACAGCCCTACTTTGTGGGAAGGTTTCAGAAAAGTTGCAATATCGCACTGATTTCGCGGAGTTTGCGTGATTTTGCAGTAATAGTTGCGATCTGATTAAGGCAAGACACAGCAGGCGCACAGGGAAAACATAATTAAGTGAGATCAGTTTGAAACTTTAGCTGTATATTACAAAATATGAGGAAGATAATGTATTGCACTTTTTTGTCATTTTATATTTTCATATAAAAATACCGCATTTTATGCATAGAATCTAAATAATGGATAGATCCATACAGGTTTAAATGTGTGGCTTTATTTTGTTGATATACTCTACTGTATTAGTCAGAAAGATTTGCTCAGAGGGAATTTTGTATATAATGTTTAGTTAGTTATTAGTGAATAAATCTGTAACCAAAAAAACTTCTGTCTTGCCATTTTGGATTCAAACCTAAATAAATCAGGCTAGGAATTAAACATTGAAAGATCCGTCAGAGTAGTGTTAAGTATGAGACTGGAATGTCTGGAGTCTGTAGGTGATACTAAAGTGGAGATGTTGTTGCAAGAGTAAACTCCAAATGCCACTAGAAAAGAGGCTTTAAAGTGTTGCTACTTCTGTGGCTTTTCTCCGCTGGCTTTTCTCAGAAAGGATATTATCCTGACGTACAGCGTCTTGTTGTGGACTTTACACAGGCCACGTGGATACTAAATATTTCAATATTTGTGAATGGATACGTAGGTGAGAGACGTCATAAAATAACCATCGTAAAGGGTGAGTTTGGTCATTTTTCTACTTTGACATTGAAACTAAAGGTGGCCACACACTAGAGGATTTTTAATCTTTTGAGACAAAAGATCTGTGCACAGACCACACACACTTAAGGACAGACATGAGGACACACACACATGAGGAGTCCCACCACAGATCATGCCATGAGAGAAAGTTTTTGTTGACACGTCTCCTAAGACTAAAAATCTGGCTAAAAATCCTCTAGTGTGTGTCCAGCTTAAGATGGTAAGACACAAAACTAGACAATTCTCGAACTTGCCCACCGCATGACAAATGTTCCCCTGCCTCATCCAAATAAAGTGATTTCAATAAACAAAACAAAGGCCATAATTGTGTCTCCCATTACCTGAGCCCCTGGGTGTCTCTCCTGACATGGACAGCGTTGTAAATGTATAGGCAGCGCAGTAATCTAACCCTCAACCTGCTGCTCCTCTAAAGGTCGTGACCTCTGGGGTCCTGAGGCTCAGTGTCTGTGTGTGTGTCTGCCTGAAGCTGAGACAGTAAAAAACACACAAGCAGAGGCTGGACAACTGATGTTTGATTTTGTTTTCTTATTCTTTAAAGTGCTTTAAACGCTATGGGAGAAACCGTTTCTGAAAGAAATTACTAAAGATAATGGACAATTGTTGTCCTTGATCTGCATTTGATATTGATTGGATTCACAGAGTAGCCATATTATTTTCATTCATTCATTCAAGCTTTATTAGGGACACACAGACCTGGTCCATAGGAAGGATAAAAAAAATAATAGTAGTACAGTAGTAATTACATAAAATGATTACATGGCACATTATTTACACATATGCAGAAGTGCCAATGTCTCCAGATTGTTGATGTAAACCTGATTGAGCTTTTCTTGTTAAATACAGTTATACTGCTTCAGGACTCTACATTAGATGTATGGATACAATGTCTTACAGAAGGTGCAGAAGTTTTTAGGAACAAACATTACATACTACTGTGCCTTAGTTTCAATAATATTCTCAAAGAGTTATTATATGCCATCAGAGCCTGCATGCTCTCTTTTTGGTAGCTGCAAGGCACAGTATATCTTTTTTGTTTAAATAAATAAACATATAATTCCCTATGTGTTCAATCATAAATGAATGTCAATGTAAACAGTAAAAAAAAAATAATACATAAAAAAGTGTTTCCAAACTTTTGCCTGGTCCTATAAGGATTCCAGCACATGTTACAGTTGTGCTCATAAGTTTACATACCCTTTTAATCTTTTGGCCATTTTTCATAGAACATGAATAATAACACATACATCTTTTCTTCCACTCATGGTTAGTGGTTGTGCGAAGCCATTTATCGCCAAAGAACTGAGTTTACTCTTATGAAATCCTAATGAAACAGAAACTACTCAAATGTCCCTGATCTAACGTTTACATGACCTTCAACTGCCAGGAAAACTGTTCAGGAGCAAAGAAAAACTCTCTTCAGCTGAAATACAGGACTCTCTGAAAAAATTTATGTTTGTTTCAAGATGCACAATATGTAAACTTTTGATCTGGGACATTTGGTTAGTTTCTAGTTGAAGAGTGTAAACAAACACATTTTGACAATAAATGGCTTCACAAACCACTAACAATGAGTGAAATAAAGGTTTTTGTGTTATGTATTATACATATTCTATGAAATGCATAAGTTTACATACACTGACAGAACTTTTGGCAACAACTGTAGAAGTTCTTATTGCACATTTAACAAACATCGCACTCGGTATTTGCCATCAGAGCCTGCATGCTCTCCCATTGGTAGCTGCACCAAAGCATATTTTTTACATATAACAGATAATTCAATATGTGTGCATTCATAAATGTCTCCAGTGAAAATCTACAATGTAAACAGTCTTGAAATACATAAATAGGAATAAAAAGGTCTGACTGGTCCTGTATATAACGATCAAGCACATGTAGCTGCCCCTCTAAAGCAGCTGAATGACTCGTCACTGTCACAGAAGGTGCCTTTTATTGCAGCTATCTCTCTCCCATCTCTGACCTGTCCTGCCTTCTGTGCTAAAGCTAGCGTGCTAACGGCGGAGCGCATGTAGCCTGTAGCATTAGCTGTGGTAGCGGTGTTAGCCTGAATGAGAAACAGAGGCCCGGGCCGCGGGGTCAACAGCTGGTGCGGATGGGAGGATGTGGACACTGTTGTTGATGGAGAAAACATGCTCCGGAGGACACTGGAAATGCACAGGACGGTGTGGCAGGGCAGCTGGAGAAAGGGAGGGAGGGAGGGAGGAGGGAGAGAGAGAGGGACAGAGCAGCTGAGAGGGAGGGAGGGAGAAGGGGAGAGAGAGGGAGAGAGAGAAGGGGGCGAAGCAGTTGGAGAGAGGGATTGAGAGAGAGAGAGAGAAGAGAGATAGGGGGTAGCTGGAGAGAGGGAGGGAGAGGAGAGAGACTGGGAAGAGAGAAGGAGGGAGCAGCTGCAGAGAGGGAGGGAGACAGTGGAGAGAGAGGGAGGAGAGAGGGAGGGAGAGAGAGAGAGTGAGGAAAGGAGGAAGAGCGGACAGATAGAGAGAGATAAAGAAGGAGGGAGAGGCAAGGAGATAGGGAGCTAACATGGAAAGCTAGAGGAGAGGGAGAGATAGAGGGAGGAGAGAAGGAGATAGAGAGGGAGAGAGAGAGGAAGAGAGAGGGAAGAGGGTGAAGAGGGGGGGTTGTATAGCCCTGGGGCAGGCAGTGGTCCTCAGTCCAGATGGAGGAAGTACTAGTGATAGTAAATATACATACTTAAGTAAACGGTTGACTTCAAAATATTACTACCCAAGTAAAAATAAAAATAATAATTTATTGTTGAAAAATGTAACTCCAAATACAAATGGTACAATCAGCATTTATTTCAAAAGGTCTTATAATAAATATTTTTTAACAAGTCTGTGCTCTTCTCAAATGATTTAAGTGGAACCATTGCAGACACTGATATTATTGTACATCCTACAACAGGAGGCTTTAATGGACAGGTCGGGTCAGAGAGAAGGAGCAGTGAGAGACATCTAGCATCGAGCAGTGTTTCAGTGGACGGGCCCAGACGGGGTTTGGACAGTTGAACGATTATGTTGATGAAACCGCTTTATGGTATGGTGAACCTAATGTGCATGTTTTTGGGGAGATGGGGGAAACCAGAGTCTACCCAGACACAGGGAGAGTCAACTCCACAGAAAGGCCCACATGGGCCGGGAATTTAAGCCGGGACTTTCTTGCTGTGAGACGAGAGTGCTAACTGCTCAGCCACCTGCTGCCTATTTTTCGTAATGAAGAACTGTGAAAGAAATCATTCTGTTATTATTATTTTTTCCATAGGTTGCGTTCATGTTACATAATTCTATTTCAGTTGGAGCAATTCAAAGGGATTTTCATAAAGAAAATTGACAATTGTACTTGATCAGTATTTGATGGTGATTGGATTCACAAACCTGCCATATTATGGAAGTCCTTTCTAACATTGCACATTATTTAAATATTGGCACCACTTTCGGACACCTTTATGAGAAAATAATTAGAACTTAGTTCATATGTGCTGACATAAGCAATAAACTAAGACTAGAAATCAGCATTTTGACATGCCATACAGAGGTTTCAGCCGTCCTCCACCTCAATTTGGCACTATACCTGATTTTAATAACAATGAAAGAGAGAGTGAGTAAATTAAGATGATAGTTAACTTTCCTCACACATTTCTAAAATCCCATCTTGTAAGGAAGAGATTATAAGCACATTTCACAACTTCCAGGGTCATTGTCACAGAAATGTAAAAATACGAAAACTAGTCTGCAAACTCATGAAATTGATACAAATGCTTTATTTCCACAAATGTCTTGAGTTTACTAACCTAAAGGAGGACAAAAAATTCTTTCAAATCAGGTATAGTGCCTTTAAAGTTAAACTATAGCCTCTTGAGAATACTGTGATGGAAGTATGCAGTATCCTCTCCAGCTCTACCAGATGGAGAGAGTTAGCGGCAGCAGCACTCTCCAGCTCCACTCAGCCCGCAGGCCCATCTCACCCCCTGCACCTCCCTCGTACCCCCCAATGGCCCCGTGCGCACTCCCCCAAACTTCCCCTTCCCATTAGGAGCCGCCTGGAGATGGGCCTGGCTCCGACCCTGGCTCCGACCCGCGCTCCTGGACCTAATCAAATCACGGAGGAAGCTTCTGAGACGGAAGAGCCACTGTTTATTGATATTTGCGACCGGCCTCCCCCCCGTCCCCTCGCCTCTCTCCCTCCCGACCGTGTTTATTCTACACGCGCCGCTCTGACATTCGGACATCGCCGGCGCTCCGAGTTCACATTTCACGGCAAACTCGTGGAGCGTGAAGAGGTAAAGGTCCACGGAGGAAAACTTTGCAAACCGAACTAAACTGGGACTAAAATATCAGGTGCATCATCTAGGTTGCATTCATGTGACATCACAACATTCTAAAGAGGTCATTTTGTAGACTTCTGTTTCAGCTGGAGCAGGTGCCAATACAACTCTATGGGAGAAGAAAATCGCCAAATGTTTTCCTTGATCATTATCTGATAGTGCTTCATAAACCTGCCTTTTATTCGTGTGGCTGAAAGTCCTTTCTACTGGCCAAAGTGTCTCCACTTTTGGCTGCACTTCATGAGAAAATAATCAGACCTTAGTCCATTATGTGCTGACAGAAAAAAACTTTGTGACAGTTTTTGCTTTGTGTGGATTGGCCCAGGAACAAACTTTCTGATGCGAGGGTCAGGGGTCGGGCTTTGCGAACTTGCCATGGGACTGCACTGGTTGCAGTTTGAGGGGGGTTTTCAGACAAGTAGACATTTTCGATTAGACCCCATGAACTAC
>OMNZ01020083.1:0-11844 GCA_900303255.1 Lesueurigobius sanzi | reverse complement strand
AAAGAAACAAATGGTTTGTCCAAAAAGTCCACCTCTCCAATAAGGACGTTGGACGCCTCAGCGTCACGAGGGATTTTCTTCATAAACTTGTTCTTTAACTAGAAAGACAAGATGGAGGGTAAAGCTGGACACACACTAGAGGATTTTAAGCCAGATTTTTAGTCTTAGGAGGCGTGGCTCAATAAAAACTTTCTCTTATGGCATGATCTGTGGTGGGACTCCTCAACGGTGTGTATGTGTGTCCTTGTGTCTGTCCTTAAGTGTGTGTTGTCTTTGCACAGATGTGCAATGTATTGAATGTGCATGTATTGAAAAATATAGGTTAGTAATGGAATGTAAGAAAGCAGCCATTGAAACAAAAACATATTCTTTAATATCAAGTTTTCTGTCATTTTATGTTTTCATGCAGAAATGTGGCCTTTTCTGTAACAATGGCCAAAAATGCCTACATTTTCAGGGACACAATCTAAATAATGAATTGAGCCAGGTTTAAATGTATGATTTTAGGTACAAATACATGTATTTGTTCAAAGGGAATTTTTCATATCTTGTTTAGTTTTTGAATAAACTAGTTATTAGTGAATAAATCTGTAAAAATATTAAAAAAAATTTGGGGGGGTCAACACGCAATAAATCTGAGAAAGTGGCCTTTGAAGCTACAATTTTATGTGTAAATCTATGAAGAAATGTTGAATCAGTGTAATAATTAACCTCATTAACCTAATTACATGATTCTAAAGTTGATTTTTTTTTTTTATAAACCGTACCATCTCTAACCTTTTGTGTTTTTGCTTTGTTGTGAATGAATAACCAAACAATGTCCATATACTTTAACTATCATATTTTCTATTGAACACCACAGTAGTGACAATCTAAAAACACTTATGTCTATTCTAAACACACCTAACTATAAGCAGCCACAATATCAGTTTTGTCATTGAAAATCCAATATTAATTTTATTTTACGTAGTATGTGGCACATAACAGTCAAAGCATCAACAGCAGTGCACATCACACAAGAGGTGAAGCACACAGAAATACATTCTCAATTTATCCATCAGTCTGTGTGTGGATTATAGGGATTATGCCATTCTGCAAATTCTGTGCCTTTAATGAAACAGGGATCAATGTTCTACTGAGCTAAAAAAAATAAATAAAAACATCAACTTAAGTGGATGTCATGTGGAGGACATTGGCACTGAGACAAGAAAGACAACAACAAAAGTTGTTTTACCTGGTCTGTGCTCAGTGTGTCTGAAATATCATTCATGCTTCGGCTCTGGTTGTAATCTGTGAAAAAAACCAAACTCATCCTGGTCAGAATAATACATTCATGTAAATGTATTATAATAGAGATTTTGTACAACAAATGGAAAAGGACAAACAAACCAAAGAAAGGGAAAAATCTCAACGTTTACACTTTTACAATAACCAACTAAATGATATAATGCAGCCAAATATATCCAACAAGATATCTGAGCTACAGATATGAAGTTAGTCCAGGGAATGAACAGGCAGGCATGTGGTGCTTCGACTCACGCAGGCGGCCAAGGCTGCTCGACTGGCGAGAGCGAAGGTCTTCTGTGGAGCGGTGGATCCCAGAAGCTGAACTAGCGCTACGACTCAGATTAACGGGACTACGGCCTGATAGTAGTTACAGAAGGGAAGCAGCACAAAAGCAGCAGGAAGCAGTTACTGACAAAGATTTTGTTAGTTGGAGAAAATGCATTGAATGTTGCAGAGAGTCTTACTCAGTGCTGAACTGGAGGGTTTCCCGATGTCTGCCAGTGAGCGGTGGATTGGTTTCTTGGTCTGGTGACGATGCTTTCGAAGAAGCACAAAACTAATCTTCTCCTTCAAATCTGGAGCGATGAGGCCATCAGCGATGTGCCGTTCCAGTATCTCATCTAGATTGAAATAAAAAAAGATATTGTAGGTTAGGTCAGGGCGAAATGACCTAAAATCAATATCACAATATAAGAAAGAATTATAACGATAACGATATATTTGGCGATATACAGTATGCCACATTCATGTGGACCTCGGGAACTGGGGAAAAAGTTTTTCCCAGTTGGAAAATGCACATGAACGCTCGATCAACTGGGAAAAACAACTTAACCGACTTCCTCACCTGACACGGCTAATTTTCGTTAAATGTGAGCTTCTTGGTTAAACACTGCTACTTTCACAGGTTTACTATGAGCCTTTGTTGTCTTTGGAGGGATATATTTGCGAGAGAAATGCCTGAAATTCATGCAAGCAATAAGAAAATGTATGTGATGCTTTAGAAAACAAACACACCAAAGTTTAGCTTTTGAGATGCTAATACCAAATGTAAATAGTTAGCTCTGTTAAATGCTAATTAGTGATGAAAGGCAGTTTTTATCTGGTAAAATCAAAATCCCCACTTTCCGACATAGTAAGCACATGAACACAAACCAACTGGGACCAACGGACTTCCATCTGGGGAAAACGAGTTCCCCAGTTCACATGAATGCGGCAATAGACCCTTTCGCTGCTTACATCATCAGTGACATCAGCTGGAGGCAGGAAGTGATCAAGAGAAATAAGATTAAACTAAAACTAGTGATTATAAGTGTAAAACTACAACAAAAAAATGCGGTCCTGTTGTGGCTTAAGGTGCAAGAACAAGAGGAATGACATTTGACATTATAAAATAATATAAAACAAGGTTTTATCTGATATTTACAACAACAGTTAGACATTTATCGTTACTATGACAACGGCTACAATGGAAATAGATAGGAATCTAGCTTTCCGCCTCCAGCGAAGCCCAGAATGTTTACACACAATGAAAGGGTCTATAATTAACAATGGATAAAATATTTTTAAAATCCCAGCTTTACGCCTATTGGGAATGTTTTCTTTTAGCGCCATGCTAATTTCTTTGCAAATTTTGATCTACTCAAGCAACATACATCCTTCAATTCATTTCACGTTTTAAGCACCTGCCCCTAAAGCCTCGACAGTTAGTGTTTATGCTGCTCTGAGTGGAGCTGAGCGTAGCATTAGCTGTGACCTCCGTCTGCCGCTGGTCCTGACTTCAGTCAAAATCAGCCAAGTGCACATGCTAATTATATCACATCTACAATCAAGCAATCAATCAACATTTATTCATATAGCACTTTACAATAACAAAAGAAGACCAAAGTGCTTCACATAAAGATAAAACAATTAGGATAAAACAATTAAAACAGAAATTTCTATAACACGAAATGGAGGTATATTCTAGCCCTCGGTGTTAAAAGCCAGTCTGAACAGATGCATCTTTAACCTGGACTTAAACAGGGACAGGTCAGTGAGAACACGCAGATCAAGGGGCAGGCTGTTCCACAGTTTAGGCACGGCAACAGCAAACGAACGATCGCCCCACTGTTCGTACCGGGACCTGGGCTTGTCCAAAACATTTGATCAGAGGAATGGAGAACTCTGCTAAATATCTCTGCCAAATATCTATATCAATCTATATCAATATCTAAAATGATACTGATATACGATACGATATGGCCCAGCCCTATTGCAGATAACAGAGAATCTGGACAACACCAGGAAGCTTGAGTATGGTTGAGAAGATTCTTGAGTCATCATGTGTACTCTGTACTCTGTACGTTTCGCGTCTCATCCAAGAACTGAACTGAGAACTTACCCACGATCTGCGGCAAAGAATTTCCCACAAGATCGAGTAGGATGCTGCCAGTCTGGAGACACGTTCGTAGTTCAAACAGGCTGTGGAGGGTCAGTGTGGACACATGAGGCTTGCTCCATCTCTCTCCTCCTTCTTCCACCTTCTCTTCAAATTTCACCCATCTGGAAAAAAGCTTCAGCTGATAAACCTGTGCTGTCTGAAGAATACCTGGTATTGCATAGAAATATTTGTGTAAAGGTTGCCTGTCTTTGAATAAATATGTAGAGATACTCGATCTTGTGGGAAATATAACTTTGTACCTAGCTGACTCTTTCCATTGGAGCTCCCCACCCTCGTGCTGGAGCGTGTCCATTTCAGTGAAGATAGTAGGTGTGGGTGTACCATCATCATCACCCAAAATATGGCGTAACCGCTCTGCTGCAGGAGACACTGCGTAAAAAAAGAAACAAACAAAAGGCCTTGTTTAAATTTATTTACAAAAAACATATGAAATAAACAACACACTTCATCTCATACACACACAATTAAAATGTTTTAAAGTGGGACTCAGACGCTGTCCAAAGATTTTATGGGGGCCCAGAGGATACAGAAGGCTAAATATTACCATAAAACATGTTCTTCATCTTTTTTTCATTTAGATTTTTGTCAGGCAGCAAGTGTCAAATTAAAACCTGGACATTAATAAGCAGAGTTTGTGATTGCCTAATGAACTTGGAAATATTTGCTTTTAATTGGATTGTAAAATATTTTAAATGAATTTACTAGACACAATGCTCTAATTAAATACTAAACTGTTATTTAACAAGCACACAGACAGAGACAGTCAGTTCCTTTATTGACTGAAACTGATCTATTAGTCACAACATTTTCTAATTTTACTCTGAGCAAATCAATCTCCATTACCATTCAGCCCCAGGCAACACTGACAGCTGTGAGCACTGTTGTTCATTGTGTTTGTAAAGAGTCAATGACATTTGACTTGACCTCATAGCTCAAATTGCTTTGATGCAATTCTGTCAAATGTGACAAACAAATATAATCATCAGAATAGAGTTCAGGATCGTGATGTCATATCGCAAAGTGTTATGGGATTGGTGGCAGGTTTTATATGTAACTAAAGGAGGATTAAGAAGGTAAAATACTGAAGTTATCGTTCATATAAAAGCATTTTGACTCTAAGGTGTGTTAGATGTGACCAGTCGTGGGTAAGCAGCTAATGGAGTTGTTGCGCAGCCCTTTTATCCACTTCTTGTAATGTTTCTGTCTAATGTTAGTCAATGGACAACGTTTGCTAGCACCATAGATAAAGCTAGCACCCACAAACATGGCGGGTCTCTATGGTAACAGTGAATTTTCCCGAACTCTTTCCCGAGTTTAGTAAATGATTTGAACCACCACACGTTGTGTTGTAATCAAAGGACTGTAGCACACGTGTTCGGCTGAAGGGTCAAGATGGGGTCATGGGGCTTGTGTCAGAGCGGCTTACATCAAGCAGAGGAACATTACAGGTATTTTTAATACCAAAGTTGTGCGTAAATTAATGTATAAATGTTTTGGGAAGATTAGCAACAATGCCTTCGTTCATTTACACGCGAAAACGATATGCTAGAAATGAGCAATTAGCCGGAAAAGGGTTTAGTCAAGTGCGTCATTAAGTTTCTAAACCAGATCAGAAACTGTCATTCTGCACTATTGACCTCATAAGAATAGATTACTACTGCGAATCAACAAAATACAGCAGGCAGCATCAGCTACAAACTCTTAAATTGTTCCCTGGAGGGAGAAATAGGCCCCAAGTTTGCCACTGTTCATCTCTGAACGGCATTACGCCAGTGTCCCAGTTTATCCGTGATAGTCCCAGTTTACCCGGGACAGCCCCAGTTTTGAGCCCTGTGTCCCAAAAGAAACATTGCTTTGTTCCAGTTTTACACATGTCCGAAGCAGCGTTTTTTGCATGAAACGTTTGGCCATGTGTGCATTTTTAGCGTTTGAACCAATTAATGCTCGAACACAAGTTTTACCATACAACCATGGAACTATACAACGTCCACCAAAATTCCCATTGCGTCCCAAATGTTTAATGTAGAAAATCTGGTCACTTGACCAAGGTTATACATGTTGTTACTTTTTAGTTGTCTCTGTAACTTAACACAAAAATAAACACTTGTTATGTCTTAATTAGACATAATAACCATATTCTGCTATACTTTGCCTTATTTACCTCTCTCACTGTCAGCCATTGTCCAACATGAAGGAGAATACACACCGGAGTCCTGCATGCTTCCTAAATCCTAAAACAACCTTGAGTGCGTGGATCCACGGTTCAGCAGTCTTTGTAGCCCACAGTGAGTATGGACCCAGTGTCCACAATCACTAATTTATCATGGTCTTCTTTGTCCTCTTAATTATCCCATTCATGTGTGGCGGTGTTCAGATGTCAGCCATGTCGACCTGTCTGCAAGATTCAAATGATCTAAACTAAAAAAATAACGGCAGGTTTGAGGAGGCTTGACCTCAAGTACTCCTGGTGCACACATGTACACTCAAGTGTACACTCTCCCTAGCTTTACCAGCTGTACTTCAAAAACAAACCAAACTGACCAGCTCCAAGTCCAACTGGTTAAAAGCACAGTACAGCCCAAATAACCTACTGCAACTCTGCCCAGCAGTTCTTCAGCTCTAATCAGCTTACAGTCTTTGTGGCCCCTTGGGAACAGGGACCAGGCTGGAAAAAAATCACATACATGGACCCAGCAGTTAATTCACATTCTTACTACCCACTGACCTGTTACTTTGGTGTGGATCAAGGCTTTCATGCTTCATGTTAAATGTATGAATGTGCTCTACAAAGTGCAAATTCAACTGGACTATTTGTTGTGTATGTTTTGACTGTATTACGTATGAAGAAGACCTAGAAATGGACATCATTAATAGGACTGCAATAACTAACTGCGACTAAACAACAAAAAATAATCAACAAATAATGGTGTAATAAGTAAACATAATTGTAGCCAACAATCAAGAGATAAAACATCCTAGTATACAATAATAAATGTTATTCCAGTCAATGGAACTGACTCAGTCTTTCAAGAAGCTACATGGTTTGTGGTAAAACGCTGGGTTTAAGTTAAGGAAGAAATCCTGTAAATTTGATTATTGGTGTTACCCAGTGGTTCCCAAAGTGGTGTCCAGGGCCTTCTGGGGGGGCTCAGAGGCACTGCAGGAGGGCCCCCAAAGATTGTCTAGTTCAGTGGTTCCCAATCTTTTCTCCTAGAAGCTCCCCTGCTCAGGCTGGAAACAGGCCGGGCCCCTCCAGACCCACTGGACTTTGAGAATAGCTGGTGTAGCCTATATAGACCAATGATGAGCTGAAGCTGTACAATAAGCCATGAGGTTGCTATATGAATACACCAACCAAAGAGATCCTGTTCCTGACTCTCAGTGCTCCCTGCGTCCTCTTCATATCGCTCCTCTCTCTCATGGTAGCAGCCTCTTCGTGAATGCTCTCGATGAGTGTGGTGGTCGTAGTGGGAGTGCCGCATCTCTCGCTCCGCAGCGCTGGCATAGGTGTGGTGTCTGCGCCGTTTTCTTCTGTGGGAAACTGGAACTCCAATATACACTGGCTGGACATCTGAGGATATACAGTACAACAGTAAAGCCAAATGTCAGATTTTGTTTTATTTTTTATATTAATACATGCACTGATAATATCTGTTTTGTGTCACCTTCATCTTCATATTGCCTGTGTCCTTTACTCCTCCCTCTCTGCCAGTCATGATGTTCCATTCTGAAACAGATACAAATATAGGATTTTACAAAAACATTGTCATAAATTTTTTGGGGGGATCTATTATATGAAATGATGTGAACTCCACAGTTGCCAAACTGCTTTGTAAAACACAGCATTTGGATAACCCTGAGGTCCTCACCCCACCTCATGGCATCACATGTGACATCCTAAATCAGATCAATATTCATGACAGGAAAACTCAATGGAAATCCCCAGCAAGCCTCTGGCCTCAACTGCAGCACATCATGGAAACTAAAAACAAAGGAATTCCAGTCTTTACATTGGACAAATAGAATCTTCAGTGCATGTCAGTCAACCCGAGCTGTCCACATTCAGAGTCTGAACCACCCAGGTTCACTAATGCTCACTAGTGACTACAGTACACACTAGTCTTGTATGCACTGGTGTCTTATGGGGCTTGTGACGTCGGCCTGGGATTTGGGTGAGTTTCTGACCTGATCAATACGTGCCATTTGCAATCACTAGCTAGTTCCTGAAACCTGGTCACTGACTGTGAAGGACAATCACATGAGAGCAGTCATGCACACACATTTGTAAGCCAAACTACAAGCTTATACACACACCAGGCTCCAAAAGCAGGATTAAACTATAAAGACTTTTGGGAATAATAAAACACCTTTACTATTTCACCATGTACAAGTTACATTCATGCATTTCAACAACTTCATCGCCGCACTGTTACTACGCTGAAACAATGTTGATGAATAAATCCATTACATTTTTCCCATCATGAGCACTGACCAGTCCTTGCCCAATGCCTCAAAATCTCCTAAGTTTGAACTTTTTCTACACAGGAATTTGTCAAGCAAATCTCTGCAAAAACCTAATCAAAACAAAGGGAATGCTCGGACAAAGTTTCTTGATACAAGAAATACCACACATAACATGGTGAAGTCATTATCGTCACAATAAAAAACAGATGCTCTGTTCGCCTCCATATTTTCTAAATAAAATAGATCAGTTTACTTGTCAATTATGCAGGTATAATTCATATGTAATAAACAGTGTCAGTAGTTAGCAAAACACAAATATAGGATTAGTAGCTTTTATAAACCTTACCTGATGTGTTGTAGTAGCAGCAAAAAGCCAAAACCTTACATAAACTACAATGGTCCTGTAGTCACACTCCAACTGGGTATTGGGTGCACTGTGTGTGAATGTGATCAATGGACTGGATGTGGCATCCAATCAGAGTCTTGACCATCACTCAATGTAATTATATTGCCAGTTAAGTGAACAGCCTGTTAGTGTTTCATAAAAAAATCTATTTATGATGCAATTTTGCAACTTCATATTAGTGTGTTATTAAAAAGAAATGTAGTACAATAGTTGCATAGGTGCTGCAATCCACACTTTTGTATTTGGGGAAAAAGGCAAAACAATAAAATGAATTTCAAGGTATGGGTCCTCTTCAGGCACACTTTGGAGCAGCATGAGTGAATGAAATGAGAGCTAAGCTTATCTGGAACACACTCACTGTTGGTTTGTGATACTGATTTTATTGCTTTATTACCTATTGTTTTATGAAATATCTTGAAATTGTTTAATTTCAACCAGAAATGGCTTCACAATTATAGTGGGATAGTATTTGTGAAAGGCCTCAGTCGTCCAGGAAGTCTTCATGATTTTTAATGACCGCACCAAGTCTTCTAGACATGGAATGGACACGATCCATCTTTTGCCATTCTTCAACAATGACCTCTTTTAGAGACTGGATGCTGGATGGAGAGTGATGCCCATCGAGACATACTTGGCACTGAATTAATTTCACCCTGCTCTTCTTCAGAAATTCCCAACTGTGGCCTTAGAGGCGTGTTTAGGATCATTGTCATGTTGGAAAACTACATGCTGACCAAGGGCACAGAGTGACAGGAGCATCTTCTCTTTCAGTATAGAGCAATACGCCTGTGAATTCATTAAGGAAATACAGCTCCCCAACACCATCAGCCCCCATGCAGCCCCACATAGTCCAGCAGTTATTGACCAAAAAACCCTGTTGCTTTCAAATTTGTGATAAAAGCATGGAACTTGGCCAAAATATTATTGACCCAAAGGGTATCATTTCCTGATATAGAGCCAAGCTGAGTTAAGTTCAGGGGCGGAGAACCGCGCATGTCAGAAATTCGCCAGCATGGAAATGAGGCTGCAAATAAAAATTGCCCCTAAACTAGGCAGTGCGTCACAAGTTTTTGAAAAACCTTTATTGCAAGGAACTTTGAGTCTTTTTCAAAGATGGGACAGTCGCTTTAGCTCTTTGGCTTTTATTATTTATCCTTGGTTACAGTAAGTGAAGAGATAAAATTCCCAACTGTTTCAACTGTTGCTGTACCAGCACACTGTACCAATGCCATGAGTGGTGACAGTGGAGCAGATGGCAGAGCGGGTCATCTCATGATTGGAAGGTCAGGGGTTGTTATGTCCTTAGGAACAACACTTCTCCCACTGCCTGTATGAATGTAGTGTGTGAGCGGCTGGTGGTGGTTGGAGCGGCTGGTGGGTGGTGGTCTGAGCGGCTGGTGACGGTCTGAGCGGCTGGTGACGGTCTGAGTGGCTGGTGGCAGTCTTGCTTTCGTCAGTCTGCCACAGGGCAGCTGTGGCTACAGTAGTAGCTTACCACCATGTATGGAGTTTATGAATAATGACTACAGACAGGGATCTCCAACCAGTAGCCCCGGAGCTACCTGTAGCTTGCCAGCCCTTTCCAAGAGCTCGCCAAAGGCTTTTTACATTTCTACATACGCTTGAGTTAAATTTAAGATGTATTTTTTTTGTTTTGACCAAAACATCTCCAAACATTTAGGTAAATCCTATAGCAAAGTATAAAGCGGAAACCACATCTTGTCTTTTATTGTGTTGAATTACCATCTTGGCAGTCCTATATAGACAGTACGTGTTTCTTTGAAGCATGCGTAGCTCACTGCCATTTTTGTTACGCCAAAGTAGCTCGCCTCACGGAGTATAAAAGGGAGCGCTTTGACTTGACATTGTTACTGAACTGAACATAAGTTTAACATCCTCTAATATGGTTTCATTTACTCAATATTGAAATGAGGAGGTGATTTGTCTTTTTTAGGGATTGTCCAATTTTTCAAGTAATATTTTAAAAGCCACGTGAGGTGGTCAAATGGGGTTGTCTCAGGAGTTGGTTGTCACATAAATGGTTGAGACATTTTGTTGTTGTGTCTGTATGTTTTTATGATATATATTCATTTTATAGCTACCATCAGTAGAGCACATATTTTTTTGCATTCAGTGAGAACCATTTCAAGCAGTAATTTGTCAGTATTTTCAATTCTTTATTTCTTCCATTCATCACAAAAAACAAATGGCTACACTTGTTTTTCTAAATGTTAAGACAAAAAAAAACACATACAAAAAAGACTGTTGAATAACAACCAGCCCCATACATTGTCAGTGTATTTCATGGTGAACAATTGCAACAAGATGTAAAAAAAAAAAAAAGGAAGGAAAGAATGAATGAAGGAAGCGAACGAGTGGGTCTGGCGACCCAGGTCACGGCCCCGACTCGGCAAAGGACAAACGAAACCGGGCAATCAGAATCCTGCATGTGCGTGACGTAATCTTCGCCAGCCCTGTCATAAGCACTGCCAGTCTTCGGCGGCGGAAGCCCCGCCTCATAACAATATGACGGTGTAGAGGAGAACAGAGTTTGTTTCTTTCAGGGGTAAATTCACTTTTAAATGACCAGAAACACATCAAGTCATTAAAACCCCAGCAGCTGACAGCACTCGAAGCCTTTATTTTAAAGAAAGACTTTTCCTGCTGGCTTTGGGAAGAGTTTAATCTACCAATTGACTCTGCTCATTGCAAAAAAGATGTCCACCTTGTGTTCGTTGTTGTTCGTTGCTGTTTGCACTCATGGAGCATCAGGTTATGGAGGCCTCCAAGCTTGGAGTCAGTGCCATGCAGATAGGAGTGAATAGCGACGAGGACATTTTCAGCTCTAAAGCCCAGAGGCATGGCTGCTGAACCAGAGAAATGGAGGCTCTAGCAGGAGCTCCTCTGCATTGTGGTCGATGAGGTGCATCTCACTTACAAACGGTAAGGTTTTACTTTGTAATAGTGTCATTTAAGCTACATATGTGGGGAGTTATTGTGGGGAAGCTGGCCACGAATGATCCATATGGGCAGACACGTGTTACGTTTGTCGTACCAAACTGTAATTTACAAAGAGTTTGTCTCAAACCACATTCACATACAGCTACATGGAAGCTCTCCATATCTCCTGACAAGAGTCTTCACAGACACAGCTCCTTACGCACTGCCTCTTTGGCCATCACAGCATTTCTGCATCTCATGCCCCGTGTTTTGACTATTGGAGACAGGGGAGTTTATTCTCACTTAA
>OMNZ01020068.1:0-20956 GCA_900303255.1 Lesueurigobius sanzi | reverse complement strand
TTTCCAAGTGCATTTTTCAGTTGGAAGAAGGACGGTGGGACAAATGTCTGCTAAAGCTGCTTGGTTTTACATTAAAGCACTGCTAATAATGTAAACGGTAGAAACAGGAAAGCAATATACCTCACAAAAACTTACCTCACCATCGAAGCTCTAATGTGAGGTCAGATTTTGTGCAATATATTACTTTTCTTTGCTGCCGTTCACATTATTAGCAGCGCTTTAATGCAAAACCAAGCAGCTTTGGCAGAAATGTGTCCCACCGTCCTTCTTCCAACTGAAAAATGCACTTGGAAACCATGGCAACCAAGCTATTTCAGAAATTGGCCATTACTGCCAATGAAGTGAACCAGAGCTCTGCAGAAAACATGTGTTAGCTAAGCTAGGCTGCCTTGTGTGATATTTACCTGTGCCTGAAACTGTGCTTTCTGTTGCTCAATGGCGATCATACGCTGCAGTTCTGTTGCCTCTGCCTTATCCGAGGCACTCAAGTTATCAAAGTTGTCCATTGTGGTGTTACACAACGTTTATAAGCGCGTTACCGGCGAAATGCAGTGAAAATGTGTCGAAAATAATGGAGTGACCTTCGGCTTGAAGAGTATTCCGCAATCTCCAAGCACCTCTGATCTATAGTAAAATGCAACTCTGTCAATGGGCAGTACAAGCATTAGTACAAGTCAACAGATATTTCATCCAGTGACTTGTAGATCAGCGAAAGGCCTGTGTGTAGGAAATGACGTTTAGAGAGCGCATCGACGCTCGAACAAGATGACTCAGGTCATTTTCGTTTGTTTCCAATAAATGTATTAAAACGTGTGTATAAATAACACAAATATCCACATTGATATCACAATACACTAAGGATTAAGCACCAAACATTTTGAAATCTAAAAAAGGGGCCACAGCATTCGTTCCTGTTATTATTAGATACCGTCATCTTGTACCGCTTACACTCTTTGACGTGGTCTGTAGAATGCACATCCGGGGCACTGTGGTGACCTTGGTGTGCTGTGCATCATGGCGTCTATCGTCAGGTTGAGTTCTGTGTGTCGTAGGGGGGTTAAACGTGAGTCTTTTCTCATTTTTGCTTTGCTATTTGGTGTCAAAACTATACGTGGATGTGTTTATGTTTTTATTATTCGGGGTGTTCAGTAGAAGTCCCAATGTTAGGTAATAAATCATGGGGAGTGGTTTGGCTTCTTACTGTCTGAATCATAACAAGTTCACCGCCCTTTGGTGAAAACAAATGTTTCATTGGGACTGATTCCATATAAACTAAATCTACTTTGACGATGAACTCCTCTTACATAGAATGTCCAGAAAACAAGAGACACAAAAACTGTACTCATTCACACAAACATATCAGACATCTTTAGCTCCATAAACGTTCAAATGTGTATCGTGCAGTAGTGCTGATAGTGTAGTGTTCACGAGCTGATTCGCTTAAATGTGTATTTTGCGATTTAAGTAAAGTTCATTTAAGGTCTGCAACGCTCTCCATGTCGCCCTCGTCTGTTTGTTCTTTGAACTTGCACCAAACAGACGTCCTAATATTTTACAGTCAACATTGTGTTACACAGGATGCAAACATGAAAATAATGTGTTTATTGGATGCAAGTCGCACATTAAATAATTGACTCTGCCATGCTATCTAAAGCAAAAATACAATATAGTATACAACAAAAATTTGGTGGATCATTTAAATTTTATTTTTCAAAACTGAATTTGTTTTTTATCTTGTTTATGATCTCATGTCTACTTATCTACTGGTTGAAATTTGTTGACTTGTTTTGTTCAGCTCTGTTCTACCAAACCACGTTGCTGGCCAGACCATTGGTTGTGCCACACAAATACCAGGAGCAGCCATACCAGCTCACAGCGAAGATTCATGCCTCTCAGGCTCTTTATGGTGAGTGACATACATCAAAACAAACCTTCTTTAAATGTGGCTTACCTGCAAACCTCAAACTACATACCAGAGGAAATGATCGAGGTCACTGATGAACAGGTGTCAGTGAAATAATGCAGGTGTAACCTACATAATATTCGGTTGAGCAATCAGAAATAATTTAAAAACAAGCAACAGGTTTTTTGTAAGGGGACACGGTAAAAACAGATTTGCATGTAGTAGCTCTAGGCAAGGCAAGGCAAATTTATTTGTAGAGCACAATTCATACACAGGCAATTCAAAGTGCTTCACAATTTCATAAAATTACAAGAAAGCAGATCAAATCAATCAATAAAACAAATATAATCATTGACTAATTACATTAAAAGTGACATTAAAAGTGAAGAGTGAAGCACAGTTAAAAAGAACCGTTTTCAGCCTAGATTTAAACATTGTCAAAGTTGAGGCCTGTCTCACACCTTCTGGCAGACTGTTGAGACTAGCAGACTCTATTTTCCACCTCAAAGCTATCTTGGCTGAACAAAATGTTGAGACAAGACCCACAGAAAGTATATCAACTTATCGAAAAGTTTACTGTATTTTTATCTGTTTTTTGCCTCTCCTCCACAGCGAGCTCTGGCTCTAAAGCCGCCTCTATGCACTGGACAGCAGAGCGTGTCTTGAGCATCATGCTACTGGCCATGGGCCCTGTGGCCTACTTTAGCCCCGGTCCGGTCATTGACTACTCTCTGGCTGCCGCCCTCACTCTGCACGGTCACTGGTAAGAATTTGAACAACAGTTACTATTTTTGGATGCTTAGTTATGTATGCTCATCCAAATACTGCCATGAAACCTGATATAAGACCGTGTCCTCCCCTCAGTCAGTGTGGTCAGTACCCGCATTTATGTTTTTTGTTCCTCAGTTAACTTTTTTCCCTCGCTGCAAATAATTTGTTCTCTTGTGAATCTTGTTTGTCATGTGTTTAAATGTCAATGCAACTTCATAAAAAAACAGTGCTTATCATCTACATTACATATTTACTTAAAATTGTTTGCCAAATTATCGTTATAGCAATATAAGACAATCAATGTAGCAAAATCTCTCTCAGATCTACACATTTTTGTAAACACAACACACAAGACAAAAACACAACTTTGGGTTATTTTTTACATATGTAATATGATGAATCTTGAAAAGTTTATTTATGGGAATATGTGTTTTGTACCAGAAAACCATACAATTGATCCTGAAGTGTGATAGAGGCTGTTGTGATGAAAGTAACGGTGCCATGCAGCACCCGCATAGCCACTGATCACTAAAAGGTCAAATATGCACAAATTTGTAATTTTTTAAAATTATTTTTCACGTAAAAAAGTGACAAAGTGCCCCTTTAAGGCAATCGTGCAGCTGTACTTTTAACAAGTCTAGTGCTATAACACTTTTATTCTGCCTCACTCCCACACTCTAATGTTCAAGCTCAGTGATAGATTTAGCGTGTTCAATGAACCTTGCTTAACCTAAAGAAAAACCTTGTGGCACTGGCGCCTACAATATGACCCATGAGATTGGAGTGTAAAGATTAGAGAGGTTTACTTCCCATCTATCAGTGTTAGTGAACTTAGCTGAATTTAAATACTTGACATTAATCCAGTCATGTGATCTATATGTCAAATGTCAATATATATTTAAAACATATATTTGTATTAGTGTTTAATAACGGTAAAGTTCTTTAATCAATTAGTGCAAAATGATGTTATTGAAGTCAGACAAGCTTATCTTTGGATATAGGTTTTATTGTCTCCAATCAGAGGTTCCTTGGGGTTAAACATTAATTTTTCTTAGTTGAAAAGCCAAATGCGTTAGCTTTGTTTGTTTGTGCCTTAAAGTATATGTTTATTTTCTGTTTAGGGGCCTCGGTCAGGTGTTAACAGACTATGTTCATGGAGAGCCAAAGGTCAAGATGGCCAACGCAGGACTTTTCCTTCTGTCCTCTGTGACCTTCGCGGGTCTCTGCTACTTCAACTACCATGATGTAGGCATCTGTAAAGCTGTCGCCCTGCTATGGAGCAAATAAATGATACAGACTCTGGACAGGAAGCTGCGAGGAGGGGAGGCCTCATGTCATGGATCATTGTAAATTCAGGGGTTCTATGTAAATTGTTATAAATATATTATTTTGACACCATTACAGTAATTCAGGTGTATAATTGTAATACTGATATCAGTGCTGTCTCCTCATACATATTTTCAGTAGTGGCTATAGACATAACTCATTCCTACATGTGGCTGAGCAGCTATCTAATATATTTGCTGGCTTCCACTTTGGATTGTGATCCTCCAACTTTGAGTGAATGTTCAATTCAAGAAAAGCAATATGTATTCTGCTGCTGCGTTATCACAAATGTTTATTTTTATTTTTCATAAAGCTTATTCCCTTCAGGTCTTACATATTTGTGCTTTAAGATCATTTGACTGTATTCACAAATACTTTTATTTTTGTGTTGTTCGTACTACAGTAGTTACTACAAGTACTGTATTATACTTTAAACGCACAATTCACGCACAATTGCAGAATTGACAGCTATTTATCATTTACATGGCACAAATTTTCTTTTTTTAAAGTGATGGGTTTGGTAAACTTATTTTCATTGCTACCAACTATTAACAGTGTCTAGCCGATAACAAAATGAGACTTCATCTTCCTTAATCAAGATCGGCTTAATGTTGCTTGTGCCATCAGAGATTTGACACTAAAGGATCTTTTGACCCCTTAATATTGATGCAATGCCCTAAACCATCCTCATTCTTAAGCACTCAGCCTTCGTGACAGTGATCTTCCAGATGACCTGAAATATACTTCAGATCCATATGTGCTGAATGTGAAACTGTCAACGCATTACATTATTATTTTAAGGTGTTCATACATAAACAATATCAAGGGCAAATGTCAAATTGAAATGAATACATATAGTCTGAACAAATATTCATCACGCTGATAATAAATCTCAAACAGAGCACCAATTAAAAAGTTATAGCTTAAAATATTTTACCCTTGTTACAGTTGCTAAAATCATAGATTTGACCAACACTGTTTTCAGAACATGCCTTCCTAAGTTTGGAGATAGTTGAAAATGGTGTGGCATGAACACACTATCCCAACAGTTAAAGATTTGAATAAACATGCATGTAACTGTGGTCTTGTATTACTTTAAATGACCCATGCACAATATAAACTCTTTGTATGACACTTTCTACTTCCTAAATGTTTTGATGTTTTCACTTCATCAGTGTCTCAGTCATTTACTCCATATCCATATTGTGTGTTAATTAGATGCCATCCACAACAACGTTGCTTACAGAAATAAAACATTTTTTGCCTGAAGTTAATTTTCTTAAAATGTATTAAACAATATTACAATGATTCAAATGATTACATCGTGATCAGTAATCGTCACAAAAGGGACAAAGTTTCACAATGAATGACATTGAGGTTAACATTCTGAATAAGGGAAGGATGAAGTCGTTTACGGTAATCGTTTAAGGTAAATAAAGAGAAAACAATGCAGTCTAATTATATATAAATTATGAAGAGTTCATTTTCAAAAACGTAAGTGCCATTGACAAAAATCAAACTTGTAATTTTCTCTTTGTTTAGCATTGTTTTTAATAACCAGACCTATTTTATTGCTTAAGAAATATTAAGCCACTTTTTATTGATCAAATGGATTCAACTTTAGTTTTACTGGTGTCACCTTTCTTAAATGGTAATACAAATTTAAAACAAGTTTGCAAAAAATTTAAAACGGAGATATCTGCTTTTGCAAATCAACTCTTCATATGTAATATATGTACTGTAATTGTAGGAGCCATTTTGGTTATTTGTGCCTCCTGCCTCTATGTGGCACCATGTCTAGTTTTACCTCTAGCCTTCTGCTCACCTAAAGGTGTGGCCAGTTGTTGCTTAAATCGATGTTTCTTGACCATGTCCTGTTATGTAGAGCTTTATTGTGGATGTGGAAATTGTGAAGAGCCAAAAAAATATGTTCTTTGGTACATGTGTGAACCCTTCCATTTAAGCAGCCAGTGCGTCAGTGTCTATACTGCCACTACAGTAATATTTGTGTGCCATTGTTTCCAACGAAATACATTTTTGGAGTGTTTATTTTCTCATTAACACCAAAAGGAAATGTATATATTACTGTTTCATGTTGAACTGATGATAAATGAGGTCACACATGGGTCATATTCTCTATGGATTAACCTGGGAAAAGGTTGTGTCTGACTTCTCTCACTGCTCCCTCAGGATAGTGACAGGTCAAAAATTCTCCATCCACCACATGGAGAACTTCATGAGTTGGATCTTGGGTTCCACACAGAATCTACTTTGACATGTAGGTACATTACTGACACCTTCTGGAATAGTGTGTGGACTGGGATTGCCCCAGCAGTACAAAAAGAATCTGGGCCCTCAAAGTCATGACTTGGCTATCCCTGTCCATGATTGTTCTCTTGGCCAAAAGATGCAACTCTCAGTACTGGCTTAAGAGGTGTCAATAATTGTGACACATCCTTTATTTAATTTTTTCAGTTAACAATTCACACACATCATTATTTTTTTATATTAATCAGGGGTTTCTCTGAGAGCACTGTGTATACAGCAATATGCAAAAGCACCAGAGCTTTTGCATCTCTGAAATGCTGTATGCCGAATGTCAATTGCAAAAATACCCATTAAAGTCATCCTTTTACGTTATTACATTACTTTAATTGTACAGTATTATCTTGGCTATGGGCATCGTACTCGCGTAAAATCAACTTCTTTGAATCAGTTTCATCAAACCCCAGAACTTTGGTTGGATAAAGGGAGGATCTCAGCTTGTACTTATATGGCTCATTCTGAAACATGTAAAACAGAGCTTCATGTTGATTGGCTTCAATAGTCTGTGGAAGGTCCTGAAAAAGGAAAAGCGTTAGATTTAGCTCTTTATTATTGTATGACTAGAAAAACATGGGGATATTTAAGTGGCTTCACCTTCACTTCTTCTGCAACGACTTTGGTTCCTTCTTTGCAGACTGCTGCATATGTTTTATTGTCTTTGCTAGCATATAGCATCACAGCCCGACCAATGTTAGGCTGTTCATTTAAATCTTTGTAAAAGTTGATGTACAATTTGTAATCTAAAAAAGAAAGAACAAAATGAAAACCAACACTGATCCAAATGAATTAAGAGAGTTATTGATATTGAATGTTGATTTGATAAATCATTCATTGTCTGTACCTACCTGAGTTACTTTGAAGTTGCCTATTGAGGAATGGCCGATCAAACTGTTTAGATTCTTCACTTAATATCAAGAATCTATTGTCAGGGCACTGAATCAAATACTGCGAAGTATTTGAGTATTCAAATGAGTCGGTATCTTTCAAAACATAAACAAAAATATTAATATTAGATCATCACTATTTCAAATAACCATTGTATTCAAGCTAAATACACTGTTAACTTACCCACTTCATCTTGTGCAAAATCTGGATCAAAACAGAGCACATTTTTATGAATATGTCAAACTTTCTCATTAGTGATTTAGTATAAATATAAATGTATCTATATACGCACCATCAAAAAAGAAATCATCACCAACTAATCCTGCAAATGCAAGATGAAGGCACTCATCAGCCATTAGTTAAAGTTCTGTAAAAAAACAAAACAAAAAAAAACAAGAGTAACCATAAGGCTATCAGGAAATAGTTGGGATGGAGACCCAGCCAAATTCTACAGACTCCCTGGAGGCGCTCGGCGTACGGAAAAGATAAATGACCGGGTTTACTCATGGCTACAAGGCCAGACTATCGAGGCGCGCGCAGCCCACGCAAGGAAATACCACACACTGCTCCACATGTGAACAGCGCCTTAATCCGATTCCTTTTCCAAAACGTTTGAGATAGTCGGTGTTCCAAATGGGTTTAGATGTGTAGATAGGCTAAATATAATTACTATGTCAATACGTTTTTAACACAAATCTGTTTTAATCCGTTAACTCAGTGTTTCCCAACCATAGGGACCCCTGGCGGTACGCGAGAGGTTAGTAGGGGTACTTGGGTTCATTTCAGATAAAAAAATGAGAAAAACGAAATGTATTTTTGATTATTATAGTCAAAGGAAAGCTTAAAAAAACATGTAACTGTGAAGAGTGAGAGTTTCAGTGTATTAGTTGACTTTACACTGAAACTATATGAATCACGACAGTTAATTCTTCTGTCAATTTTTTACATAGGCCTATTATTCACATTTTCATAGACTAGGATTTATCGAATAGCCGACTCGACATCAATAGTTTAGGGCAGGGCATTGTTCTGTGCAGCAAAAAAGGTTAATGTACAACTCCAATAAAGCAAGGCAGGCTATACACCAGGAGGAGGATCGCAGAAAACGAGGTCCAATCGATGGCTAATAAAATCAGTAAGTCCGCGAGTGCTAATATTTTAAGTAAGCCAACCTTTTCCCCAGGAGTCCCGCGCTGATGCTGGCTCGGTAGATGTCTCGGTAGATGTCTCGGTAGATGTCTCGGTAGATGCAAGTGACAGCGCGCGTGCGTTTGAACATGGGCTAAACCTCCACTAACTAGGAAGTGAAACCTGAGAAGTTGAAACTGGTGTGCAGCTCCTTTTTTTTTTTTTCGAAGGCAAGAATGTCGTCTGGAAGGAAAGGGAAAGGGATTCTTATTTGTATAGCGCTTTTCATATGACATAGTCACACCCAAAGCGCTTCACACATGAAAGGGAAGGGGGCTCATTCACTCCACGCTGATGGAAGATGCAAAAATGATATCTTTAGTCTGGAGTTCCCAATACTGGACAGTGGCATAAACTGGGGCACAACATTTTACTAAACCTGAGTCACCAAACAGTTTGCATTGTAACATTAAACTCTTATTTACAACACTTTTGATCATCCTAGCCTCAAAATCATCAGACAAAACATTCCTGTTCTAAACAAAACAGGAAACTGAAGTGGCACTTCATCATACTGTATGTTCACAGTTTCTATAATTATTCAACAAACTATTTCCTGTTGTAGTGGAATGTTTTTTTTGCATCTCTCTCAGACCAATAAATCCACCCATATCAGGGAAGAATCAATGTGTAGACATAACATGATATCCTTAATCATATTATTATAAGTTTTTCCATCTAAATGAAAACAGTAACAATGTTCTATAGACACCAGTGGAGCCCATCACCATCCAGGCCACGGCACAGAGGTTGAGATAGTGGACTGCTACAAGTACCTGGGAGTGAACAGCAGACTGGACTCTGCAACTCTGTGTACAAGAAGGGCATGAGCAGTCTCTACTTCCTGAGGAAGCTCAGGTTTTCCAATGTGTGCAGTAAACTGCTAGAGATCTTCTACCAGTCTGTGGTGGCCAGCATCCTGTACGTCGCTGTGGTCTGCTGGGGAGCAGCACCACCAAAAGGGACATCTCCCGGATTGACAAACTGATCCGTAAAGCTGGACAGGTGATGGCTGTCAGCTGGAGACATTTGTGACAGTGACAGACAGAAGGACACTGGACAAACTGCTCTCCATCATGGACAATCCTGCACATCCACTCCACTGGACTATAGAGGGACAAAGGAGCGCCTTCTCTAACAGACTCCTTACAGCTCCACTGCCACAGTGAACGTTACAAGAGCACGTTCATACCATTCTCTATACAGCTGTACAACAACTCAGCGCTGTGTGATAGATGACTCTGACCTTCTTATCATTGCTCACTGTCACTGTGCATTGCTCATTTACACTGAATTCAGGTGTATCTGCTTTGTATTGTATATTGAAAATTTCAAAGTTCTATCTTTGTATTTTATACTTGTAAATGTGTACATATGCCAGAGTACCTATTTTCTGATTCTTTATTCATATTTTATTATTTTGTTGTTTAAGATTACTATTTGAGCTACTGTGACAACACAATTTCCCTTGTGGATCAATAAAGTCTGCCTAAGTCTAAGTCTAAATCTAAACTGGCACTATTACATGCAGTCACAATAGGGCCACTGTTCAAGATGTGCACTTCCTGAGGCTCACACAGTTGTCATGACTCACTAAAAAAAAAAAACCTGTAGGAACAGGAATAGCCAATATTTACAGTAAATTTGCAGATATTGACTGTGATATTTTGCTTTGTCAACATGACTGGGCACAGATCATTAACTTTTATACTGTGTTTTTGAGTCTTTATTGCCATAAAGGAGGGTCTAAGGATGGGGGACGCCCAGAGCATCTGTTGCTGACTGATCAGTTGGACATGACATTTGTTTATTGTTTCACTGTTTTGGTGTCAGTGCCATTGCTGGTTTCCAAACAGTTCCTGTTTGTTTTGGTACATCTCTGTGAGACAACATCTTGTTGTGATATTGGGCTAAAAACAATTTGATTTGATTGATTAAAAAGCATGATTCCATCATCTGCAGGCTTTAGTAGCCCTTAACATGTCGACAGCACCAGAGCTGTCAACAGCTTTTGCATGCCACCCCCCTTCATGGGTCTACCTGGTCCTGGGGCCCGGGTCAACTTACTTGGTGCCCTTCCCCTGTTGAACCAACCAGCACAACACAGCAATTATTTGATTATTTTTAGAGATAGTTAAATGATATATTGTGCTGAATTCACATCAAGATGTGTTGTGCAACACGTCTGTCAAACAGTCAAATAGGCTTATTTACAGTAGATATGAGAGCTCATAAAGCATGTCACAGAGAAGTCAAGCAGTTCTGTATACTGTTGTTGAACTGTCGGTGCCCTCAGACCTATCATTTATTGAGGCCCTAAAAGCACAGCGGCAACTGAGTTAAAATTACACAAATAAATAAACCAGAATAAGAACAAATCAGTTACAATAAATCAGTACATTGTTGCCACTTTAAAATGTACACTCAATAAAAACATATGTCAGTCTTAATTAGTAACTATAGACCTTTACATAAACCCCCCACATGTACATGCATCTATGCTAAAAATGATGAGAAGATGCTGATTCACTGTTTACACAAAGTCATAAGTTACAGATACACTGGGTAATACACCATTTTTAGACTAATGTTCCAAAGTCCATGGCCGGTGAAACCACATATGAAATCCATGTTAAGTCGTCTTTGTCAAGCATTGCCCAAAGCTCATCCTGTCAAATTACCACTCTTTTTATTTATCACCATCCACAGTTGAAAGTCACTGGCATTTTTTCCCTCAAATTTCCTGCAACAAATATCTTACATAAGGAATGACTTTGGGAACTTTTATTTTCTATAAATGTACCGTATTTTGGGACAGTAAGAAAGAAAGTAGTGGGACTAGTTAAACATCTAACTGTTAACTTTTCAAAACAGTGGTCTGCTGAAGAGGGGTTTACCTTAGACGTACTTGACATTTTAAATACATTGTAATATCTACAATACACTTGGTCTATGTCTTGAAAAAAATGGAGTTGTGTTGGAAAGTCTCATATTATGGAATCCATGTTGTATCAGATCTGAATTCATGCACAGTGAAGGCATCATTTGTTTGATTTTTGGGGGCCACCGGCTAATTTTTGTGCTCATGAATTTTATAAAGCTGTAAAAAAAAAAAAAAAAAAAACTTTTTAATATTTCAAAGGTCTGACTTTCCCCTTTTCATACATATAAAAACATTATAACTTATTAACATTTTTAACCCTTTCATTGCAAATTTTCTGCCACAAAGTTAGTGGAGTGTATAAACACACACAAAAAACACAAACAATTAACTCATTGACTGCCAATGACGTTTATAGAAGTCAATTAGGTTTTTTGATGGGGCAGGGTGGAGAACGATCTGACGGAGCTTGTGTAAAAAAATCAGGGCTCTAGACAGAAAGGTACTGATTCTGTACATCGCAAAATTCTGAGGGAGAAAGCGCCCCAGCTGTGGGTCTTGAAAAAACAGTGAAAATCCTGAAAAACGTCTGTATGGGAGACACTGATTTGAAAATGGCTGGCAGTCAATGAGTTAATGGTTTCTTTTTTATATATATATATACAGTATACTTTGCTTTAATCTTTGGTAATATATTTATACAGTATATATAGATAAAGCTCTTCTTCTTCTTTATTAAAGGGACAGTGTACAGAGACATTAAGCTCATAGAGACAGATATGTACTGCATCAGATTATAGCCAAATAGCTACAGTATCTGATGCATATCTGGTTGGTGCAGCCAGGTGAGAGATGACCTACATTTTGGTTAAAGTTTATTTATGTAGTAAGAATTTTAGTAATTGGGTTGTCCCTATAGACTTCCATTGAATTTATCTATTCATTCAACCCGTTATTATAAAAAAAATAATTTCAAACTTCTGCATATTTTCTTAACCCTCATCATGATGTAATTTTGCCCTAATATGGCAAGAGGAGGAAGATGCCTGTTATTTCCCACAGTAAACAATAGAAATGTTACTAAACGGCAGCTCGTGCTTCTCAGCAAGAAGGTCCCAGGTTCGTCCTTTCCAGTTTGCATGTTCTCCCTGTGTCTCCGGGTGCACCGGGTTCCCCTACCACTAAAAACATGTACAATAGATCAGGATGAATGAGAGGGAGTTTGTGAGTGCGAATGTGGGACAACGGATGGAAACCAAGGAGCCCAAGGCGTTTACTAAAGGCGTCTTATTCATTTAATTGAACGTTGTGGTAAAAAGTGGAGGTGATGTCACTTCCTGTGGAGCTCCGCTGGGTGCCCCTCCATCGGCTGCATTCATACACTTTTGACCAGACATTTCCAATTTTGCCTTTAGTATATTAAAAGTAATAAAAACATTTTGGCCATAAAGCGCAGCAACTTTGGGACAGAAAGTTGCCAAGGAAAGGGTTAATGTTAAAAAGTTACAATTAATTTATATGTATGAAAAGAGGAGAGTTGGACCTTTATAATAAAAAAAAGTTAAAAAAAATATTCATAACCCTTTTTTGCAACTTTATGAAATTCAGGAGCACATTTTTGTGTGAAGGAACCGCAATGGGAGTTTTCTTTTCTAAAGGCTGTTCACAGTGGGATAAAAATCAAAAAGACATGAAATTATTTTAGGTTACTCAAAAAATATGCCACCTGGGAAAATTTCACTCAATTTGCCAAAGAAATGAAGGAGTTATACAAAAAATAAGCACAAAAAAGTGCTTGGGTTTGATAAATAATGAGTTAATGAATTAATACATTTTGGACTGCACAACTTATTATATATAACATTACTTTATTCAACAGGCGAGTTCATCTGAAGGTGAGAATGACTTCTGGCCTTTACATGAACCACTTGGCCTACAAAATCTCCACGTATCACTAGAGTAATGAGGGGACTGATAAGAGAGCTGACGTGCCAATTATGTACATTCAGGTGTGTATACATCCATAGGTTAACATTCTGCTGTGCGTGCACACATGCAGAAGTCTGTCTCTATCTTGCTGAAAGAATCACACAAACAATCCTCATTTCAACATCTTATGAATGTTGGTGCTTGTATCTCAGTCTTATGTCTTACAGTATTTTTTTTTTCATCTACATTTGAGACAGTTATAAATATACTAGCATAACTTTTGCACTCCCTTCATGAAAGAACTTTGAATTGATAAAGTTTTTATGCAATAGCCAAAAATGCCGACCGTTCCTCTAGCTCAGTAATTATTACGTCAAAACAAATAGAATCCAAAAGAATTTTGACAACTACAAAAATCTCTGTGAATACAATTAGCTGATGATACATGTATCCATGTATACATACATGTATCCATGTATACATGTGGTTGAGTCCTTGAAGTGGTCTTCATTTCAACAAGAGATACATTCATTTACACTTAAGTAATCCAGTTTATGACAATTATTTATGTCTCTTTATGTCTGACCTTTATTTGATCTTGATCTAGACTTGGTAGTACGGATGGTGAAATATTTAATGATGTATGTATTTTATGATGTGAGCAGTTTCGCTGTGTAAGGTTTGAAGACATGATGTTCCACCATAGTCTTGGGCGTAATAAACAAGTGAATTTTTGATTTTCCAAACCCAAATAAATAGTAGTTAACATGTGCATCTATTTTCAAACCTTGCATCATATGAGCATACTTTATGTTGAACTTGCCTATATCTCTGTGAATAAGTTACCGCTTCTTTTATCTTTCGTTCATGAATTGCTGCTTTTAGAGTAGTTACATAAGCGGGAAATCAACTTATCATGCCGTGTTGGGCGTGCAGCAAGAGAGAGACTATAAAGCCAGTCGGCTAGCTCCGCAGACCAGGCAGAGTTTCAAGTGAATCGAGACACAGACCCAGCCATGGACACAATGGATCAAAAAATTAAAACTAAAGGTAAAGTTTTTGCATTGTTGCAGTGATTTTTAACATTCATTAAAAACATTTTTTCTACAGAGCATAAAGCGTCAAAGCCTACAAAACAGGGAAACCATCCCTATAGAGATGTGCACGGCCTGCCCTGCATCGAAAAGATCGTGCGCTCAGTTGAAGAGACGCTGGTACCTATTGAGACCAACATAATCGGCACCATACCAAAATGGATCAACGGAAACTTCCTCAGAAATGGACCTGGGAAGTTTGAGATTGGGAACCATAAGTAAGTTTTAAAGCTAGACCTATTAATTAACAAGCAGCAGATTATAGAAAATGATACGTCTTACTTTTTTTTGCATCAGGTTCAATCATTGGTTTGATGGTATGGCTCTTTTGCATCAGTTCAAAATTGCCAATGGCCAAGTTATGTACAGAAGCAGATTCCTGTCCAGCAGCAGTTACGAGGCCAACAAGGAAACAAGCCGCATTGCAGCATCAGAATTTGGCACTCTGACTATGCCAGATCCCTGTAAAAACTTCTTTCAGCGCTTCCTGTCTCGCTTTGAACTTCCAAGTAAGCAACTCAAATGACATCTACTGTACATCTAGAGGACAGTTAACTTAACTGTGCTCTTTACAGAACCTACAGACAATGGCAATGTGAACTTTATGACCTATAAAGGTGATTATTATGTGAGCACTGAAACCAACTTTATGCACAAAGTGGATCCAGAGACACTGGAGTCCCTCAAAAAGGTACTAGCTTGGTTTACTGACATCGGGCCAACTTGCAAAGACATAAATTCATAAACAAGCACAATGGACAAGTGTCATAACTTAGCACTACTGTATGTTTTTTAATGTGCATCACAGTTAAAATAAATTGTCATTTTTAATTGTAGGTGGACTGGAGCAAATTTATTGCTGTGAATGGGGCCACTGCACACCCTCACACTGAGCCAGATGGCACCACTTACAACATGGGAAATTCCTACTCACCTAAAGGTAGCTTAAACTCTTGATATTTCTCCTCCCAGACTCCTGAGTCCTGAACCTGTTATATAAGGACAGCTGTCATAAGTAGTGTCACGGTTCTTTTACAGGAGCACATTACAACATCATCCGTGTCCCTCCAACAAAGACGAGTGAGGATGAAACTCTACATGGTGCCACAGTCTTATGCTCTATTCCCGCAAAGGACAAAGGCAGACCTTCCTACTACCACAGCTTTGGTGAGTCAAGCTTTCCCACATTCTTCCCAACAAGAATAACAAACAGATCATGCCAAATATAACTCAGTCTCTACCTCTTTAAAACAGCTATGTCAGAGAACTATGTGGTGTTCATTGAACAGCCCGTAAAGATGGACCTAATGAAGATAGTGACTGGAAAGCTGACCGGATGCAGCATCAGTGACAGCTTTTCTTGGGACCCACAGCTCAACACCATCTTCCATTTGATCAACAAACAGACTGGCCAGGTAATATGCTGCCGTCAATACATTTCAATCTGACTTCTACTGTACAATCGAAAACACAACAAAGTAATAACAGGTCTTGTTTTTCAAATTCTAGGTCAGCCCAGTGAAATACCTGGCCCAGGCCTTATGCACCTTACATCAAATCAATGCATACGAGCAAGATGGCTTTTTAGTTGTGGATATGTGTGCTTCTGACGACGGCAACGCGATCTCAAACTACAATGTGCAGAATCTCCGCAAAAGTGGAGAGGCACTTGATGAGGTTCGGCTTTTTGCACATAGTTAGTTTGATTATGTACAGAGGGTTTTTGTTAATACCCTGTCTTTTCCTGTAGGTATATAATACAATGTGCAGCAATTTCCCGAGAAGAATTGTTATTCCTCTCAATATAGACAAAAACACCCCCTATGACCAGAATTTGAACAAACTTCCTGGCAGTACTGCAACTTGCATTAGGACTTCTAATAAGAAGGTAATATTTGTCATCATTCTACATGTGTCATTCATTTAATATTTATGTTTATTGTATGGTCAAGCACATTGGAAGGCCACCAAAGCTTTCCCTGCTAATGAAAAATGCTGGATGTTGTTATGCAGGTGTTTTGTACTCACGAGGACTTGCATGGGGAAGAATTGCATCAGTACGGAGGCCTGGAGTTCCCACAGATCAATTACGGACAATACAACACCCGGCCTTATCGTTACTTCTACGGTTGTGGCTTCAGGCACCTAGTGGGAGACACACTGATCAAGATGGACCTGCAGGGGAAGCAGATGGTGGTATGTCCATAAATACTGGTTTAAGTTTGATGGTAACGTAAAAATTGTGTTTATAACATACTTGTTTTTAAGGTGTGGGAGAAACCCGGTCTGTACCCGTCTGAACCAATCTTTGTACCTTCCCCAAACGCCACAGCGGAGGACGATGGTGTCATTCTGTCAGTAGTGATCACTCCAAATGAGGTCAGTTGGAATTTTTTGGAGACATTTTATGTCATTGGTTTGTTCATACTGAAAAGATCCATTCATTCCAGCTGTATAACTGACTTTTGAGTGTTTTTTTCTCGCTAAGGACAAGAGCACATTCCTTCTGGTGTTGGATGCACAGACATTCGAGGAGCTGGGCAGAGCTGAGGTCCCAGTCAACATCCCCTATGGTTTTCATGGAACATTTAACAACAAAGCATAAATGTTAATACAGAGATGCAAAGATCTAGTAGCAATGCGGTTGTATGCAAAGTTAAGAATATATTCTGCTAAGTTCTCTTATGTCTAAAAATATGTACAATAGTGAAGGATGAATGATGTCTGTGTGTGACTGCATGGTGGTGCAGTCTAGATCTAGGTGGTCTAGGCGGCAGATGTGGGCAGCCACACTTCTGTCAGTCTGCCCCAGGGCAGCTGCCACTATCGTGTTTGGAGTGAATGTAAATTGTACCATGTAAAGCACTTTGTGACTAGAAAGAGCAAAGAAAGAGCATCTTTATTTTCCCCGTAGGGAAATTTGTCCTCTGCATTTAACCCATCCTTCGGTGCCGCTGGGGCAATCCATCAGGAGCAGGACCCATCTCCAGATCTGGAGCCAGGCTAAGGTCAGAATCACCTGGCAGTGATGTCTACACCGTTTACATACCCTGGCTGGCACAGGCCAGGGTATGTAAACTTATGCATTTCATAGAATATGAATGATAACACAAAAATCTTTATTTCACTCATGATTAGTGGTTGCTTGAAGCCATTTATTGTAAAAAAAAAAACAAAAAAAAACCCAACAACAAAACAAACTAGAAACTAGCCAAATGTCCTTGATCAAAAGTTTACATATTGTGCATCTCGAAACAAACATCAATTATTTCAGAGAGTACAATTTTGTCAGAGAATCCTGTATTTCAGGTGAAGTGAGTTTTTCTTTGCCCCTGAACAATTTTCCTAGCAGTTGTTGAAGGTCATGGAAACGTTAGACCAGAGATATTTCAGTAGTTTCTGTTTCATTATAATTTCAAAAGAGTAAACTCAGTTCTTTGACAATAAATGGCTTCACACAACCACTAACCATGAGTGGAAAAAAATATGTTTGTTTAATCATTTATATTCTATGAAAAAGGGCCAAAAGATTAAACGGCTATGCAAACTTTTGAGCACAACTGTAAATAAAGCTCTTCTTCTTCATCTAAATAATTAGCGTGTGGTTATGTTGTAATGTATTGCAGTATTAATATTCTTTTTTTTACTTAACTGAATGGAATGCGTAAACTATGAAATGTGCCTTACTCTCGCCTAAGCATTAATAAGCTTCAATCTACTCCATGTGGGCGTCATAACTTATATTTCTTTTGCTTTGTATACCCTCTGCTGAACATTGTGCTTTGTTTGTAATATGCTGAACTTTGTGAAACTCAAATGCACATATAAAACTATAAAATATGAATGAATGAGAAGATGGTGATAAATGAATAAATCCATGCATAAATTAAAGTTAACAGCATTATATGACATTTTCTGAACAAAGACAATTAAGGACTCCACTGTGAATACCATGTATAAATGTATGTTTCTGCACAAATAAATGATCTCATTGATCTACTGTATCTTTGACCTTTGCTTTGTAAAACATTAAACAGCTCTAGTACACACACTAGGGCTGTGCTCTTAGATGCATGTACTACTAGTCAGTGTATGCTTATTGTATAATATACTGTAGTTTCTGAGTAAATATAAATAAATAAAAAAAAAGTCTAGAATTACATTGACAGTATATCTACTTTTTATTACTTACAATAAATAATCCACTTTTAATAAAAAAACATATATCAGTGAAGTAATATGCTTTAAACTATGAATAAATGCATATCTTCACAACCAACAAAACTGACACTAGTAAACAAAAGTAATATTGGGTGAATTGCTTTGCAGACTACCCTTCATGACCAATGAGTTTATCAGAAATCAAAGCCAGCATCTGCCTCAGGTGTTCTTTCTTTTCTTTCAGATGGGCCTCCAGGTTTCTGGCTTCGTTCAAAATGCCCTCCAGCTCCTGGTTCATGGAAGTGTCTGTGGCTGCCTTCTCACTGCAACAAATAAAACACAGCAGTGTTCAATAGGATTTAATACTAATGTCCAGGAGGTGGTGCTGTTGTTTAGGGCTTTAGTTAAACTTTTATAGCGTGATGACATGTGACTAAAGAGCACTACGAATTCCAGGTTTAGGTCCAGTTGGTGAATTTGGCCTAATATTCTTTGTATTATTATTTAAGTTGTGTTAACAGGAGATATCTGACTCAGCTGCAAAATCCATCCAGGACCAGACACTATATGACAAATTGGACAGCTGTGCAAATGACACCAAGAAATACTCTTGGTTTAAACCTGATTTTACTGAATAATATTATATATGGATCAGCGACACGCACATCCAAAGAATTAAAGTTGGTGTGATGAAACAAAAAAGGTACCACAAAGTAGAAGAACGTTTCACACAGCTAGATAGCTCCCAGAAGGAAAAAAAATGTTTTGCGCTTGGCTGTTCATCAGATCATCAGATATCTGATGAGGGTCTGTTACATTTCTTAAATTCTTATAAAACAACATTTTGTCACCTACCACAAAACATCAGCAAATTTTGCAAACAGTCCATTGATCTCTCTGCTTGCATCTAAAAAAAAGGATTTGGGTTATCCATAAATCCATAACACCTTAAAATACATTTAGTTCAATTTATTTATTAAGTAAAACACAACTCAAAAACGCACACAATTTGTGGAACTTGGTGCATGTTTTTTTGAGAAGAAAATATAATATGATAAACCGTAGGGCCAATATGATCTTTTTTTTTTTTATACAATGAAAATGATGGTGCATACCTGCAGTAGCACCTTCGAATAAATGTGCAGGGTCCATATTCTCCATTAAGGCTTTCTTTGCAGGTGGTGATTTTTCTCCAGCAGACGGTGAAGGCTTCATCTAAAATGACAACAAGAAATAAAAAAATGTTTTTGAAAGTAAACTGTTGCTTATTGAAATTTATGAAACTGTACGTTGCATTTAATGGGTCATAATATTTAAAGGTCACCGCGTAACATTTAGGGATGGGTACCGTTAAACGATACCAGTGTGGTATCGAAAAAATAATTAAGGTACTACCGGTACCGAAAAATAAATTGGTACCGAAAACAGGTACTGAAAAAAAAAAAAAATTTAGAAAGCAAATTTGTCTGCCTGGTGGGTCTACAGACTGCACTAAAGAAAGTGACTTAAGCGTTTCAGCTCAGATAAATGATAAAAACACTGAAAGAAACCGTGTTTTATTGAATAAATGACCATTAATGGGTTCAATTTGGCCCTGGAAATAAAAGTGTATTGTTTTTTGACAAAGTGTGTGCGGTTTAGTTTTTTTAAGTACCGGTTCGAGAACCGTTTAAGCACCGGTACCGTTTAAAAAATACCGAGTAGGCACCGGTATCGGATAAAACCCAAACGATACCCAACCCTAGTAACATTACTGTTGCCCGCAATGCAAAACATGCTCCAAATGACCAGCAAGACACAACAATTGTATTTTTGCAGTGAGTAATCATAGAATGGATTTGGACCTAAACCTTTTAAATCTCATATTTGGCTACATTTAATCAACATTTAGAATGAGCTGGAGACGTCCCAGCTGCCAGATATTAGGACACTCACAGCATAGACGGGTCAGTGACGTTGTAGAGTTTCAAGACGACAAAAAAACAAAAATGAGGTATAATTTTGCCATTTACACTATACATCCATGTGTGTATTTTTTGTTTCTGTAATGGCCCCTTACAAAAAATACTATTAAATGATTTTTTCTTGATTGTAAGCTAGAAACTACTTGAAAATATCATTTGGTCTAACATAATATTTTTTTAAAATATATTTAATTGAATATCAAGGATATTTATGTTTGTAATCAAAAAATAAAATATTAATTTATAACTAATAAATAGCCACTCTTAGAAGATCCCGAATATAACAACAAATACTATATATAATTGCTTATGTTTATATTATCTGTCATATATCAACACTCGTTTCTTTAATATGCAACAAAAAATGTAAATAGCTTTCAAATTCAATTAAACTTCATAATATATTCACTTTCCCACTTTGTTGTCCGTATTTGATCTATTTTATAAATAATTTATACTTTTACCTGATATTATAGCGTTAGACCATATGACATCCTACGTTTGACCATATGACGATTAGGGGAGAGCA
>OMNZ01020052.1:6766-18925 GCA_900303255.1 Lesueurigobius sanzi | reverse complement strand
CGAAAAACGCCATGAGCGGTCTTATTTTGTTCCCAGGGGAACATAGATGAAGTACGTACCAAACATGACTGATAGCGGCCGGCTAAAATACGGTGGATCTCGTGTAAAGACCGATAAAGTGTCATTTTTTACGTTTTTCATGAATAAAATCGAACTTTGATGGCTCACTACTCCACAAGATTTTACTTTATGGAAAATACAAGTGGATTACCTGTTTCTGGTGACGATTATGGACTAAACGAGTGGAAGAAAGTGCGGTTTACTGATGCGATGAGGGGAAATCCACCGTGTCAAAGGTAAGACAAAGTTTATTTCATAGAACAAAAAGCTCACAAAACATGTATTATTGCTTTAGGGGTGGATATATTTCCTCAATTTGACACTGTAGTCATTTTGTTTGAGAAGTTTTGTATCTATAGAGGTACAGCATGCCTGAGTTTATATATTTTTGGAACGTCATTATCGGCTGTACAAAATTGATATAGAGGTGTGCGCACTTTTACAAGGTGGGTAGTATGAGGTTAAACCAACGCTAACCAGTTTTGGTGTCAGCGCTGTGTTCTGTGAAAACGGAAACTTAAATTTGAGCTAAATATGTAGCAATACAAAGCTAGCTTTATAGCAAGGTTGGAGACTTCGATAATGAAAAAAAAATTAAAAAATTCTTGTTTGAAAGGCATTTAGTCAGATCTAACACTATGTTACAGCAGAGTGAGTTGTTAAACCTTAGTGCAGTGGCAGAGAGGTGTAACTGAAAGTAAAAAATAATATTCTTCTGCTTTACCAGCACAAAACATTGCTCCACTGCGCCCTCTGGTGGCCACTCCAGATAGGGACCCCCACATGAACTGAACCGGACCGCTCTCATCAAAAGAGGACTATTGTAACTCTCACAGTGACAGACACATGGTATTTCAGCCCCTTTGGCTCTAACGGTCTTTCCAGTTTTATATTGTTGCATATGAGGCGACTTCGACGACTTGATGCTCAGCTCCAGGGGCCGAGTGCACCAGCTGGTCTTAAGCTAAGTCAGGTGTAATTCTTACACCTGACTTACTTAATAGTTGCAGAACAAAAGGAAGGAAGTTAGCTGGAGTCACAACGGTTGGGCTGGGTCCTACCAGAGTTTCTTATTGTGGGACATTGCCAGGACCAGATTGTTGGGCCAGATCTGGCCTGTGGGCCGCCGTTTGCCGAGGCCTGGTCTAATGGTGGTGCTGCATGCTCTGCTGTGTTCATGCTCTGCTGTGTTTATCAGTGTCTGTCCCAGAGCTGTGTCCGGCAGGATGCAGGAACAAGGAATCTGAGATTTGTATGGCTAGTCCCTCACAGCTCTCTGTGGCGCTGCATAAGATGGGTGGCTCACAACAAAGCCTTGCATCGCTGTTTGTTTGGGGATATGGGCAGATTATGCCCAGCCAGCCCTCTTTGTTACATTAAAGTGGCTAAACTTAGGAAGGTTTGAGGTGTAATGTTTTAGTGGGACTATGTTTTTGCGCATAAGATGATCATCTTCTTATTAAGCCATGAAGCTTCTTGAAGTTTTAAAATCCAGACACCATCACAAAACTTGTTCTAATTCTGTCTGTGGACTGTCTTTTTCATCACATTTAGTGTTATTTTGGCTACACTTGTGTATCACTGCTGCAGTAGGAGTAGGTTTTTTGTACCACTACTTTAATTGTGTACATTATTTAAGTTGTTCTACAAAAATACCACGACTATTTTGCTGGCTCCATAAGCAAACCCAGTTGTTTTGTATGGCATGACAATTCTCATCAAAGCCCCTCCTGCTCCTGTAAACGGCCAATGACACGGACTGTCCCTGAACTGCACCTGTACAGTTCTGTCAACCACTTTACAGCAGACTCAAAGCAGAGGTGATAAAGTGTTTAAATACTTTGAGAATAACACTTATCCACTGCTGCATGGGGAAAGAATGCAGATATTTCAAAGGCTCAAGTGACTCTAACCTTGCCCTTTCTGAAAGATTTTTCTCAAAGTATAAGTGCACCTTCTGGTCTTGTGCGTGGTGAAGTTTTCTTGTACGTACAACAGACAAACTGATAAAGCAGCCTGTTGTGTTGGAGCCTGCGCTGACAGCACTGAGCGAGAGGAGAGAGAGGTAGAAACAGCTTCTGGACAACTAATCATTAATCAATGAATTGTTTTCTTGACAGAAGGTGGGTTAGGTTAGGTAGAAGGTTTTCCTACAGATCATGTCATGTGAAAGTTATTAATGTTTAACATTTATTATTTTGGTTCTAGGACACTAACCAATCAGTGTCTGTTTGAAGTGTTGTTTCTTTAGGGACAAACTAATGAGAAATTAAGAATAAATGGTGTTATATATGTGGTTATCCTTTCAAAATCTGCTCTAAAGACATGAAATTTTGTTTTTTAATACAAGTAAAATATTTATCCGAACACTCGATTAATCAATGTAAATAATGTACAGATTTAGGGCTGAAACAACTAATCGATTAATCGTCAACTAATCGATTATTGAAATAGTTGTCAACTATTTTAGTAATCGATTAATCGTTTCTGGGATATACAGACTCAGACAGAGTAAGTATTACATCAAAATTTTGTATTTTTTTGTGAAAAAACTATGTTGACTCTGAAGGCATTGGTTCTAGAAGTTTTTTTTGCAAATATTTTTGCTGATTGTTCCAAATCTTGGATCCTAATCTAATCCGAGCAGAAAGAGGACTCTCTCGCTCTCACTTTTACAATCCCAGAGTGAATTTTAGAGGTTCTAAGCTTTCAAATGAGGAATGACATGTGGAACTTGTACAAAGAGCATCCTACAAACATTAGCTTTAACTTTACTCCATCAAGACGTCCTCAAACGGTGTCACTTTAGCTTCATGTGCAAAAAGCTTTTAGCAATTACACTTTCCATGCACCTTTTTGCGCCAACCAATTAATCAATTAATCGTAAAAATAATCGGCCGATTAATCGATTACCTAAATAATCGTTAGTGACAGCCCTAGACAGATTAATCGATGACAAAAATAACCGATAGCTGCAGCCCTAGTTGCTTGGCACTGGAAGTAGTTTTACGCTTCATGTGCCCTTCAATCTGCCCCCACAGCATGACCAGCCTGATATGTGTCGGTTAAAAAGGGTGAATGAAATGTTTTCACTGGCATAAAGAAAGATAAGTCACACCTGCTGCTATTTCATTGCTTTTGAAAATGTATTTAGGTGATCTATTTGAGAATTGTATTTGTTTCAAACGCCCACGACGAGGGGTGTGCTCAAAATATGGATGCCTAATACATATGGATATAATTAAAGATACAGTATCGATATCGTGGCTCTTATATTATTCTTCAGTGTCAACAGACTTAGAACGTAGCCCAGGGTGAGACAATGCAGAGGTAACCAGCCATATTAAATATAAATAGGCTAGATGTTCTCCTACTTTTAGCACCAAGAGAGGAGGGACTTAGAGGTTAAGAGACCCACAGCGTGCTCAAGTCTTTAAGCTGATGACGATCTTTGTACTAAGATCGAAACGTGCAACACTTCAACTACAGAGTACAGATGAAGACTAAAGAAATTTTGCCTACGATAATACACTGAGTTCAGTTTTTTGAGTGAGTGGATATGTTCTCGATGAACTAACGAGCATCAGGTCCATGTTTTGTTAATGAATCGTATCGAACAGTGTCAAATTGTATCGAGAAGGCTCTGTATTAAGGTAAGTATTGTGTGTATCGAGGTATGTATCGTATCGCCAGGTTCTCAAAGGTACACAGCCCTACCCACGACTATTTACTACAACTAGTCCGGCCCACCTGGTAATTTCAAAAACCCGGTGTGGCCCTGGCATCAAAAGCTCTGCCCATACGTGGTGTAACATGTTATAAAAACGCCGAACTTTTTAACCGTTTAGTCCGGCTCCACAAGCTGCCTGTAGGTGTGACCATACTCCCCTCTCCACTCTCACTAACAAGGCACTCATTGTACCTCTGCTGCTGCTGCTGCTTTGAGCCTGTGCGGTTGTGCATGAAGTCAAACCCGCTCAGCCATTTCCTCACCTCAGCTCAACTCCCACTCTGCTCCCGTTGTGATTTTATCTCCATGTTTTGCAACCATTTTTACATTGACCTGTCAGCAGCAGCGCACAGTTAAAATTCAACATTGTTTGCAGGATGTTCCGGCTTTTGATCCGTTGAGATACGCGCTAGTGTTGGCTGAAAAATATGCTCAAACTACCAGACAATAGAAAAAGTACGTTTGGGGGCGTGTGCAGCAGCAGAGACGATAAGACGCAGTGAACGTTTTGTGTGATGAAATCTGCTAATTGCACAAAGTGAGTTTACAGAAGTAGGCCGTCATTTTGAAATACAGATGAGAAGCTTTTTATTATTCTATTCATTTACACTGAAAGATATTTCAATTTTGGGCTGATTCTGAATCTGAGCTGATATGAAGTGCGTGAAAGAGTCAATTTAATTAATTTGTGTCAGCTCATGTCAACTAGTGACACAAGTGGATTCTGCGGCATTTTGAGTTATTCACAGATTCTGAAAGTGTAGTCTCCAAGCTCTCCAACGATGTGTAACACGTGGAAATATTTGGAGAAGTTGTGGCCATTTGAAGGCAGGCACTTCCCAATTGAGAATGAGGAGTTGACTTCATGGTACAGAGCCCCTCCCCGCGGTATCACGGATCCCGCCCCTCTGCACCATTTTGGAGTTATTCCGGCGGCAGGCCAACAGATTGTTTACATTCTTAACTCGGTGTCGGTAGTAGAGGAGGTCCTTGCGCACTGTTTTGCCACCTGGAAGTCACTGCTGCGTTAAAAACTGCTCCAGTACCTCTCACAATACTTTTGGAAAACTTGGTTGGCTGCAAATAGAAGGACCACTTTCGTGGCGGTGAGGGTGAAAACCTAATGCCTTTAGATAAGATTGTCACAGTTTGCTGTGTCTTAACGAACATGTGCACGGTCGATTTATATTGACCTTAATATCATTTTTAAACGCACAAAATCAATTCAATTTCAGTGTTATTTAGTCACAAAGTTTGTGCTGTTTCTCAGCTGCTTCTTGTCAGTCTCCTGTCCCCGCTTAGTTCTCATTCTTATTATCAACAAAAAGCCTAAAGTCTGAATATAGTCTTGTTTTGTGAGTGAACCTGTCAGAGAACGCCGTGTGGCTAATTGATGCTAATTAGACTGACGGTTGCACTATCTCCGCTCTATTTTAACATCGATAGCGTTTGGATACTTTTCTCAGTGATTAGTGGCAGATTTAAATGATTTAAAAACTGACAGCAGCTAAAAAGCATTACTCTCGAGATCCAACACTGTCATGCCCTGAATATGAGCTTATTTCCCTGTGGCTGCAGAGAAGCTACAGCACTTTCTCTCTTCATGAGCAAAGAGCGAGTGGAGGAGGAGGAGGGGCCAGTTAATTTTAGAATGAACTAAAGACAGAGTTTCCTTCAGGTACGAAATTTCCAGTTGTGTAAATGGATACAATAAACAGGAAAACGGCTCGGCTACTAAATCTGTATATTTAACTTAATGCACTTCAACTGGGTACAAAATCTCAAATGAGGGTGTAATGCATCCTTTTTTGTGGACACAGGCAGCGTTGCCTCTGGCATACCTCCAAAATGGCCGAACGGCTCGCAAATCGGACTCCTCATTCTCAGTAGGTAAATCAGAGATAAGCCTTCTCTTAGTTGGCTTGTTGGAGACAATGGTCCTCATTTACATCTCATTTCCATTGCCCTTTTTGTCAGTTAAGCAGCGTGTTGTTTCTAAGAAAAAAAAAGTTATTTGTTTTCTGTGCTCAAATGGCAGCGAAACGAGGCATTTGTCTCATTCATGGACTACGTTTGTAAAAGAGGGGATAAACATGGCCAGAGACAGGGGTTTGGAGTAGAGTTCGCGGAGCAGGAGCATCTTGTCTGGGCAAGATCACACACAAAGAAAGACTCAGAGGCTCCTGCAGCTCGCTAAAGAAACATCAGCAATGACAAAAAGGGACGTATTAGGACTTCTAAGAACGCAAAGTAAGCAATTTAAGCTTTTTACTCGGAGAATACTGTCGGAAATGTGCACACGTGAATAGTCAGTATGGAAATGAACTGAATATCCTGAAAATACACCTAGTTTTCAAACACAAAATGTATGCTTTTAAAGATACCAATGTTGTTATCTGAAACATGGAGAGGCTTCTCTGTGATCTCAACTAACAGATTCTGCAAAAAACAAAAATCACTAATTTTCAAAAATATCACGTTCTTTGCTGTTTTGCTCCGATGTTGTGATGCGACTTGTGTCACTGAAAGGCTTGGCAACATTTCTGTAATGAAGTCGTTTTTGAGGATCTGTACTTCTCTCTTGGTTGTGTTTTTGCTGAGAATTTATTACTTTAACTATTTAAATATAAATGTATACAAATATAAAACGTTTTACTCCACTACATTATAACAGGTCTTTATGGGCTAAACTATTCATCAATAATTCATCTGATCTGGGCTGGCACAAGAATAGTTTCCATTGAAATATTAAATAAGCGGGACACAGGGTTATTGTGATCAGCAGAGTATCCAGCATCACCAACACCTCACAGGGTCACAGTGCAGATGTGACAGACAATATGAAGGAGTGCCACTGAGGAAAGCATGTTCAGGGGTTCCCCAGGGCTGAAAGGATTAGAACCACTGCTCTAGATGACCAGGGCACAGTTTCTTTATGTATTCTGTTTACCATTTTCCCCACAGGCCTCAGTCCTTTCTGCTCTTTGCACTTTAATGCGGCTCAGTGATTGTTTTCTTTCGTACATTGGGTGCATTCATCGCTGGAAAGATTTTGCCATGTTTTGCATGAAGATTCAATCCTACATGACAACATCTGCCCCACGCTACAGTCCGTTTAGCAAATCATCAGCTTCGATTTTTCTTAGACTTTATTAAGTTCTATTTTATTTATGCTTCAGTAAGAGTGTTTTTTCTTTTATAGGCAGTGTTGGGGAGAGTACTTTGAAATTGTATTCAGTTACAGAATACTGAATACTTGTCTTAAAATGTATTTTGTAACGTATTCAGTTACTTTGCCCAATCAGAGTACTGTATTCTGAATACTTAGATACTTTGCCTGGATTTGCTTTATATTTTTGTACAAATATGGTGAAAGATTAAAAATATGTAGCAACACTTTTACACCAACTGTTGTCTGTCTTCTTTCTCTCTTTCCTTCCTCTCTCTGTCTCTTTCCTTCCTCTCTTTCCTTCATCTCTCTCCTTCCTCTCTCTCTCTCTCTCTCCTTCCTCTCTCTCGCTCTTCTTTTTCCTCACTCCTTCCTCTCTCTCTCCTTCCCCTCACTGTCTCTTTCCTTCCTCTCTCTCTCATTCCCCTCTCTCTGTCTCTCTCCTTCCTCTCTCCGTCTCTTCTTTCTCTCTCGCTCTTCTTTTTCCTCTCTCCTTCCTCTCTCTATCCTTCCTCTCTAGCTCTTCTTTTTCTTCTCTCTTTCCTCTCTCTCCTTCCCCTCTCTGTCTCTTTCCTTCCTCTCTTTCCTTCATCTCTCTCCTTCCTCTCTCTCTCTCTCTCTCCTTCCTCTCTCTCGCTCTTCTTTTTCCTCTCTCCTTCCTCTCTCTCTCCTTCCCCTCTCTGTCTCTTTCCTTCTTCTCTCTCCTTCCTCTCCAATGAGAGAGTATTTGTACCTGAACACAGTTACTCAAAATGAGTATTCTGAATACGTATTTTAAATACATCTATTTAGTTACTCCCCAACACTGTGTATAGACATACAGTTTGCAGATAATTTAGTCCAATTTAGGCTTATTTTTGGTTTAGTCTAGATTTGACCCAGATCTAGGCCTGGTGGCACAAGGTCAATGTGTATTTTATGAAGTGGTACTTAAAAGTTTGAAAAATAACGCCCGGTTTCACAAACAACTTTGTCTCATGGGGCATATTCATTCAAACAACAATGTCAACAATGTAAAATCCATCCCTCCTCGGCTACATAAGTCTGATTACTCCCATACGTGCCGTTTCCAACCTTTCCTTGTTATTCTTTTTTTAACATGTGGTTTGAGCCCCGAGTGGTGACAAGGACATGCTGCTTTTACGGCTGCACCACAGTCTCGCCGCGGAGTTTCACAGCCCAGAGTGGAGCAGCATTTCCTATTTTACTGCCCGTTTAAATGTTTGTAGATTTGCGAGAGAACAGCAGAAGGACGGCAAGATAAAAGACAACGAAACTGCAGCTCGTAGCCACGGCCTCGCTGCCCTCCCCTGCAGACTTGGCTTCACAGAACAGGACGCTTTCTCATTCAGAACAGGACTCAACACGCGCTTCCAAATCGACCTTTTTAGTAGGAATTTGTAATTTTCAGATTTCTGTAACCTCACTGTTTAAACATGTGACCTGCAGATACTTGGTTTAATTGATTTTATTTCAGGAGATACTGCAGGGCAAGTCCAATTCAAAAATTCAGAATTCCTTGTTATAACAGTGGAACACATATCCCTAAACTAATTATTTGCTGACAACAGCGTGTTAAAATGTATATTTTTCAACATAGATTAACGTAAAAAAACAAAAAAGTCGCTCACACCACTTTCGCTTCCCTCTTTCCGGTCGTCTCTCACTCTCGCGCGATGAACACAGGCTCCAGAGAACACCACAGGCTTCAGAGAACACCACAGGCTTCAGAGAACACTACACAGGTGTTCTCAGAGTCTGAACTCGTGTTTTCTAATGAACTTTTTACGTTATGTCTGTTGTATGAATGGGGAAACATGCCGCACGGACATCACTCTAAGCTCCGCGTGTTAATCATTGGCCATTCTCATTGAATTAAAAGGCCGTTTTGTCAATTGTATTAAAAACAACAGCGCAAATATTGTGCAAAGTCATTCACTCAGTCATCAATGTGGTGCCCCACGCACAGTGCGTTACCAGCGTATAGGAAGTTCTTGTCAGTTTTAGCTTCAGCAACACTATCTGCCCAAAGAATGAGATCAGCTGAAACATGAACATCCTGAATCCTGAATAAAAGTTATTCCTTCTTCCCTGATGGTACAGGCATATTCTAAGATGACAATGCCAGGAATCATTGTGCTCACATTGTAAAAGAGTGGTTCAGGAGCAGAGACATCATTTTCACACATGGATTGGCCACAAAGTCCAGATCTTAACTGTGCTGAGAATTGTTGGGATGTGCTGGACATGGCTTTGCGCAGTGGTCACACTCTCCCATCATCAACACAAGATCTTGGTGAATAATTAAATTTTATGCAACTCAGGATGGGAATAAATCTTTTAAAACTTATTGAAACAATGGCACAGCTAATGGTGCAGTGATCAAAACTAAAGCCAGTCCAAGGTGCGGGTGACATTTATTTTTGTGGGGACTTTTTTTCTTGGCCGGGCAGTGTATATTCATAATCATACAGTATATTTTAAATCAGGAGTGTGTGCGGATGATTTTGTTCCTCGTCAAAGGGCCAGGAGTAGGCAATGCCAGGCGCAGGAGCAAAGTCTGTCAGAGAACCTTTGACCCTCCAAGATAAATTTGAGAAACATTCATACACAAAAAATAACTGTCTCATATGACTTTGAGTAGATTTAGACTATTTCGAGTTTGGGTAGCACGGTAGCACAGTGGTTAGTGCATGGATTAAAGCAAAAAAAATCCAGTTGACTGAAAATTTTTCATAGTAAAAATGTTCATAAAATGTGGTTCAGCAGGAGGCGCACACTGTTAAAGGATCGGTATCATGCTATTTTAACACTCCCAAAGGCATATAGGCATATATTTGACAATATTTATCCTTTAACACTTAAATGTTCAACCTGGAAGAAAAAAATGATTAATTTTTCATATTGGTTTACAAATGATTAGCAGTACAAAACATAGCATGGCTTATTTCGGGTCACATTATGCAATGCACTTACTGGGGATGAATTGGGAGTAGGGACGAGTGGTGTTTTCATAACGCCAGCCGTAATTGCTGAGCTTTGGTTTTGATCGATATTTTTTATATACTGTATATCCATTGTTTAGAGTAGATGTTTGCTCCGATGGGGCCTTAACCTACGCTTCAGAACATTGTGAACTGGTCTATAATAAAAACGTCACTACACGGCTCGCCCTTGGTGGTGATCAGACATGCACACCGTAATGTAAGCAACAAGAATGTTTTAACCAGCTTGGATGTGTACAAGATTACAGCTTCTAACACAGCATCATTGCCATTTAGCTCGCTTTAGTGGCTTGGTTTTTACTCACCGCTCTGGCCCCTCCTTCGGGTGGTTTTATTGTGGGAATCGCACCAGTTTCTAGAGTTAACCTCTCGGAAAATCCATGCTGGTACTGGCAAAGGTTCAGCAGTCCTCTGTCAGAAGTGACGATCACAAACAAGCTGGGGAAAGCGAACTCCCGATGACAGCCAAACCTATACCCCTCGCATCCAAACGCGCATTTTCGTCAACTAGACATTATCTTTGGTGCAGGTTAGGTAGAGAGAAGTCGCTTCACAAGCTCTCTTCTCAAACGCGAAGATCGCAAGTGGACGTGTGCGTATGTTTACAGTGCTGCGGCTTCTTCTTCTCGTTGTTGCATACTTAGCGGGACTCAACGAAAGGCATTACCGCCACCTACTGTGCAGGGGCGGTGCGGCATTTCCTTAATGGGGCCTGGGCCTGTCCTTACGTCATTACGCATGCATGTCAGATCCTCTCGTTTTCCAGGACTGGCAGAGCGTGTGAGAAGCCAAAATAACATTTTGGGGTGTTTTTGATGAGGAAATAACATTTTAACATGGCTAAAAGCTCAAAAAAGTTGATTTTGCATGATATAGACCCTTTAAGTAAACACATCGTACAGTTCTGTAGCATAGCCAGACTAAATGAGGCACTCCTAAACACCAAAAATTAAACATTGTCACACATGAGCAGAAACAGAGGGGTTAACAAAAATCTGTAGGTTTCATTATATGAACTTTTTATGGGTATTTTAATGGTATATAGCCTTCTGGAGCGAGTACAAATAATGATAGCCTACTACAATCTGTATTTGTAAGACAATTAAAGAACACTCAATGATGTGAAGTAAAAGATTTGTTTTAATTTAACAATTAGAAAACCTGTTTAAAGAACAGAACAGAAAGAGCAAAGTTGGATATAACAAAGTGCAAAAGTAATAGAAAAATGTGCCTATAATGTTGCTGAAAAAGGCCCAACAGAGACTATTTCCTGAGATCCACATACTGTGTGTGTGTGTGTGTGGTATAACAGCTGCACGGGGGCTCAGAGGAAAGTGCTACAGTTTTTAATCAAAGTGCAGTTGCCACACTGAATGCTGCCAAATGTAACAATAGGCCTAATGTAACTGATGAGTGTGTGCGGGTGTGATTTTAAAGAATGAATTGCCATTTAACATTTGTTGAAATTTTTTTGTTTTGGAATGCACCAACTGGACTGCACTTTAAATTTCGTTGTACTTGTTGCATTGACAATAAAGCTTATTCTATTCTATTTATTTGTTTTGCTTTTTAACACTGAAACCAAAAGCTTCAAGCTTGGTCACCCCGGACTCGTGCTTCCATTTTTTTCCTGAGGTGAATGCTAGCCGAGTAGTGTCTTTGACTGTAGCAGTAGAATTGGATGCACTTGTTGGATGAGGTGAACTGGACAGAGAGGGGGACACGCTGGCTGGATCAGTGGAGCTACAGGTCGAGGCTTTGGTTGAAGTAGAGGAGCTAGATGTGGACGTTCTGGATGGATCAGGCTCAGTGGAGCTACAGGTCGGGGCTCTGACTGTTGCACACTGCAAAAGTAAATTTTTAAGTAAAAATTACTAAAATTAAGAAACGTTTATTTCAATAGAACTGCCAATCCAGTTTTTAAATGCAAAAAAAAAAACAACTACAGAAATATAAATAACTTACTTTTTTCAGTGCAGAGGAGCTAGTTGTGGAGGTTCTGGCTGTTGCAGAGGAGCTAGTTGTGGAGGTTCTGGCTGGAGCAGAGGAGCTAGATGTGGAGGTTCTGGCTGGAGCAGAGGAGCTAGATGTGGAGGTTCTGGCTGGAGCAGAGGAGCTAGATGTGGAGGTTCTGGCTGGAGCAGAGGAGCTAGTTGTGGAGGTTCTGGCTGTAGCAGAGGAGCTAGTTGTGGAGG
>OMNZ01020048.1:29654-55438 GCA_900303255.1 Lesueurigobius sanzi | reverse complement strand
TGGTTTTTTGGGGTTTTTCCTCGCCGTAGAGGAAGGTCTAAGGATGGGGGATACTCTAAGCTTGTTACTCTAAGTGATTTACTTATTCACGGGACATTACATTTTTGATCATTCTTGATGTCTGATATTGATTTGTTTTTGTCCATACCGACCTTTGATTGATTGATTGAGATGATTGAAAAAAACACAAACACACAAAACAAATATTCCAAACAACTGTATGATTTTTACCTGAGTTTCTCTAAGGTGCTCTTCTTGTTGGTGAAGAGGAACCGCAGCAGAGTCTTCCTCTTGATGAAGACCAGGCCGGTGACGAGCAGGAGGCTGAGCAGGGTGACCAGCACAGCCACAGTGATGATCACACTGTCGGCTGATGCCACATATGACAACACGCACATTAATACACACACACGCACATCTACAGCACAAGAGCGACAGGACACACAGCGTTATAGTTAGGCCAGACAGTCTTTCACTATTGAATGTACTATGGGATGGAGGATGGGCCAGAATGAAGGAGGGTCAAAAGTTCAAAGCAAAGATTAACGTGGAGATGGGGAATGTCGCTGTGGAAGGTTCTTGGGCTGGGCAAAAAAATAATTGTAGCTATAATCTATTTTTATTTTGCAAATTCGAGTTTTAATTAAGAATTAAGGCAAAAAACAAACAAAAAAAAGTAAGTCTCTAGCCCATTCCTGTCAGGAGTTATGAAATTTTAAAGAAATAATTCAGATGCTCAATCCAGCCACTAGGGGGCAGTCAAGATAAAAAAAAAAAAAAGGAATTCTACACCTGTCCAGCAGAGGGCACTGACACTGTCTTATGGCCATACCGCTTTTGCTCTGCCTGATCCTGTCAGATTTCTGTAGTAGGCCCGCCCACCTGGCCCAGATCAGATATCATTGAATTCCATATTATATTGTAATTTGAAGGGGGCCCCACAAAAAAAACGAGTCAAAGAATTCTCAAACATGCACAAATGACTGGAAACAGAGCTGCAGCTAAGTTTTTTGATGTGGGAATAACATTGTAACATGGTGAAAAAACGTATTCATTTCACATAACACCCCACCCATTAATGATATTTTAAAAATCTGCTTTTTCAAATGAATTTTTCAATCATTGGATATATTTCAAACTATACCTAAATAAAATAATGGAATACAAAAGATTGGACAAAGGTATATTAACAACATACAAGTGAGAAAATCACTTATTACTTTACGGTTTACCTGTTTCTGAAACATGATCAACTTAAATATGTTTTGGAATGATTGGCATGAGTCATGAGTGAAATGACTACAGTACCTGCCAGTCTCATTGGTCCACTGTCCATGCTCCCTCCAAATCCTGCCTTCTCACAGAATGGAGGAGCCCAGTGCACCTCACAGTGGCAGTTCTTCTTATTGTTGCACACCTATAAATATGAAACATGGAAATGATTGCATTAGTCCCACTGAGATTTGGTTTACAATGTTATGCATGGCTAATGGATTCAGATGTGAGTGTTATTCTATTTGCTGTTTATTAATGATTCTTTTTTTCCCCTGAGAACTGACGCAATGCAGCTGCTATCCACAGTCGCCACCATACTGTCGCCACCATACTGGAGGACAATACACAGCTTTATAGCTTCACTTACAGTAGGCAGAAACTGATAAAGATCTTTTCTAAAAGTTCAAAATTACCAAGCTAAATCTCACTGCCTTTTGGTCAGCGCCACTTGCACACGCACAGAAACTTTTAGACATTGCATCGTGTTAGATCTGTAAGCGAATCATGGATGCTAATGAGTCGTTAACCTTTTGGGCAAAATTCTTGCTGATATAGCTATTTTCATGCTTAAAGGGGAGACACTACAGGCAACATTTTCAGATTTTGAGCCAGTTAGATCAATTGACATTTACATGCACTGTGGATCTTTTTATCTTTTGCAATAAATATACCTTTGGACATCGGCTACCTGAGTGTGCGATACTGCTTTTTTGATTTCTGAAGAAATCCCCTTCCTCTAACCAGTTAGATCTATTAACATACTGTCACCTAGAAACAGATGAATGGCCAAATCTTTACAATAAGGGGTTTCATTATTGCACTGAGACCAAACTTTCCAATCTTGGACTTAATATTTTGAAGATTTGTTCAGAGGGATTGTTCAATATTTAAATCCAAGCCTGCTTTATTGAGCCTAAAACCCTCTCAAATAAATTCATAATGATATCGCTCAATTACATTTTTTTCCATATTCACCTGCAGTGTGTCGCCTTGAAATGTGGCTGTATTTTAAGCAGCACCCTGTGGTTGTACTAGTACGGAAAGTACGATAACAGAGCAGTTCGTAGCTTTGGGAATTCAGTTCAGGTTCATTTTCACACTGTTTACATTAAAGAATTTATCCAAAATGGCGGCGGACGGGGCTTGTGTCACGTGACTCATAAAAACGATTACCAAGTTAGTTTCCGTCGTTGGTCAAGATTTTCTCTACAATACAGTTTCTATACAATGTGTTCATCCCTGGTAGTAATGGCTAAAACATGTGTCCTGGACAGTCCATCCCGTTAAAGCCTTGCGTTTCCAGGGCTGGAGTCTGAGCCAAGCAGATTCCCAGGCGACATGAGGCGGCCCAGCTGTCAGAGGAGGAGCAGCCGAGGGGGATTTGTACATTTAGCTCCAAAGAACCAGAGCAGGGCCTTCTGAGCTCCTATAGGCCCGGGACACTCCTTCAAACCGGGGTTAAGAGGCTCTTGGGGGGGATCAGAGGGAGTTTTGATTGAGTAGAAACCCTATCTGTATTTGTGTAGTTGAATATAGCACTTGCACAACACCTCATTGGAGCATGAAATACAGTATAAAGGGAGTTATCTAAAGAGAGGTCTATGACATGAACCTAGCGGAAACATCTGGCTTTTATCATCCTCACTTCAGCTATGGCTTTATCAGGCAGCTATGATGGGGAACACAAGTTCTCTTTATGTACAAAAACATCCAGGATCAAGAGGCAATTTGTAAATGTCAAACACTTGTGAGAGAAGAGGAAACGAGGTCAGCAGACACTACCTTTAGAGAGAAGGTGAGCTCAATGTTTGTACTGTACTCTACATTAAAAAAAAAGACCTTCATGCAATTTACATTTCATTGACTGATTGGTTTATTTCGGTCATAACACAAATATACAGCATACGTCACATAATTTACATTGACTGAAATGGTGAAGGCTGAAGCTTATGTTGGCTACCCTTTAAACCATCCTGTAGCACATGCCTTTGCATGATTTTACCATGGAAATAATGTAATCAAAAGGATTTTTTTTTCCATTTCAGTACACAGTATTTTTAAACAAACTAGTACTAACAGTTCATGTATCTGACCAGAATTATTCTTTTAAACATTCTTTTTAAGTGGAAGAGAGAGGTGCATAATTTGTGTTCCCCTGTGCAATTATCCCAGAGGTCGACTCCTTTAACAGAAATAGAAAAAAGTGTTTGTTCAAAATCTTTTCTTTATAATCATTTCCACTTGGTTGATGGAAAGGTTGATGAAAAAGCACTATTGGTGTACTGTGTATTACTGCTACTACTAATGCTAAACTCATATATTGCTATGCCTTTGGGCATACTGTCCAGATGTATACAAACCAATTTAGTTTGAATTCTGTGAAATACTCTGACTGAAGGACTGAAGTAAGACAACAGAAGAGCTGATAGTAAAAAGGGGAAAGGAGTATTTCTGTACCTGCCTTGTATTGAGAAGAGTGTTTTAGAAAAAAAAAGTGGAGGTACTTCAAAATACTTAATTGTATGATTAGGGGTTTGTCAACTCAAGTGCATTTATCTAATCTTTTTTAAAGTGCTCTTGATATTAGTGCGTATTTGACCTTTTACTGACCCAGGGGCTGTATGGGTGCAGCATGACACCTTCATTTTCCATCACAGTGGCCTTTATGACGGTCTAGAATTGACTGGTGTTTCTGGTACGAAACTCTAAAAACAATTGATCCTGGAGCGTCATAAAGGCCACTGTGATGAAAGCAAAGGTGTCATGCTGCACCCATACAGCCCCTGGGTCAGTAAAAGGTCAACTGACGGCAAGGTTTTTTTTCCACAAGTTCCGTAATGCACCTTTAATGAACAATGGGCCTCATTCATGAAACAAACTTACGCACAAATTTGTTCTTAAGGCCGACTTAAGAACATTTTTGGCATTCTCAAAATTTGTTCATTTGCTGAAAGAGTTCTTCTGGAAGAACAAATCCTAAGAACAGTCAGGAGACAATCTGGAGACAATCTACAGTTTTAGAATAATATATAATATATATATATAATGATAATATTATTATCACAGTCAACATGGACTTACACAGCATGAGTAACATATAAAAATTTAATTAAAAAATATATTTTTTGAGAGAATGAAAGTGATCAGAGGTGGTACAGAGCAGAGATAGTTCTGATTAGTCGTAATCAGAAGTGAGACTTTAGACAAAATACAGGAGACTATTTATAATAAGAGAAACGGTATTTAAAAAATAGTAGCATACAAATATTAAATATTAAAAAGTTACTTACATGTACTCAAGTATATATAAATGAGTACTGCCTCATGCTCTTGTCATGCCCATAAATGGAAGATTAAAGGGCGTGTCTTTGTATTTACAGTCAATATAATGCAATGTCCTGATAATGAGGGGAGTGGTGTTTTTAGTGTCATGTTCATGTATTTGGAGCATCTCTCTTTAAGAAGAGTTTTGTCTTAGAAAGTATTCATGAATGAGGCCCAATGTCCTTTTTCAAATTAATGAAATAATTATACTGCTAAAATCATTTGTAAACTTTAAAATGACTGCGTGATGGACAACTCATCCACAACTGACACCAAAAACACGATAGACTTGTAGCGTTGTAATGAAGACCACCTGGGTAAAGAGAGGAGCTGCTGCTATAAAAACATTGTAAAATACCCTGTTGTGTTCAGGAGTTTAAGCGGCTATAGTGAAAGGCGCCGAATTCACAGGCTTGTTTAACAGTTTGACAAGCTGTAGAGTCTAATTAACGCCAAAGCTATAAGGACGACTTTGCACTCACCCCACGTCCGTTGCACTTCCCGGAGCAATCGTGCACCCCAAACACGCTCACGTTCTGGCACTGGCGGTTCAGGCACACCTATGAAAGACACAATCATTTGGCCATTTTGAATGGAAATAAATTATAATAAATAATACATTAAAAAGCGCTGGATTGCTGGTAAATTTTAAGAGGCCTCCACGGCTTAAGCTAAATGTCAGGAAAGATTTATTCAACTTTCTGCACACGGTGCCAAATGAGCGATGCTTACTTACTGAAGGATTTCACAAGTAAAGCAGTAAAGTTAATACTGGCTGGTAAAAGGCACTTTCTGATGTCGCCCCCAGCGTGGTTTATAGCAGGGCTTTAAAAGTGAACTGTTGATTTGTGGCTTTGGAAGACAATTCAATTGCTATAAAGTTGCTGAGTTATATGGTGTAGCACATATTAGTATTGTACCCAAATAACATACTGTGTTTGAAAGTGGTGGAGTTGGATACGATCTTAAACAGATTTAGGGTTATAAACACTGAGAGAATGCAGCATAACATCAGAATATACAAGATATAAAGGGCTTTTGCACTGACCCCTTTTAGCTGGGGCTAGTATTGCAGGAGAAATAGGAATACAAGCTGTTTAATACAGCAAAAAATGCCCTTGTAAAGATTACTTCGAAAGGTACTGTGGCAACTATGTACACTGCCCGGCCAAAAAAAAGTCTTTAACTACGGACTTTTACTAAGCAAGGATTTAACTAAGCAAATTGATCTGGGGTTTGCCGTTGGTCAGTTTCAGGTTCAGCAACAAAATGAACATCCTGAATGACCAAGTTATTGCATCAATGTATTCCTTCTACCCTGATGGCATGGGCATATTTTAAGATGATAATGCCAGGATTCATTGTGCTCACATTGTGAAAGAGTGGTTCAGGAGCATGAGGCATCATTTTCACACATGGATTGGCCACCACCAAGTCCATATCTTAACTGTGCTGAGAATCGTTGGGATGAGCTGGACATGGCTTTGCGCAATGGTCACACTCTCCCATCATCAATACAAGATCTTGGTGAATAATTAATCCAACACTGGATGGAAATACATCTTTTAACACTGCAGAAGCTTATTTAAACAATGCCACAGCTAATGATCAAAGCTAAAGGCAGTTCAAGGTGTGTGTGACATTTCTTTGCAACTGCAACTTTATTTTTGGCCGGGCAGAGTATGTACATAAAATAGAATACAGTTACAAAGTCATTTCAGAACACGAAATGAGCCCCATGAGGAATGAAAAGGAAATATAAAGCAAAAAATTGACTTTAATATATAAAACACTGGAATGATGCAATTTAGTGCAATTGTGTAATTCAAGTACTGAACTGCAGTGAATAATGCAAAGAAAATCTGATATTCACATTATCGACTTATAAATTGATTAATACAGAACGCAGATTGTGGCCACAACAGTTGAAACCATCATTAACATAGACCTTGGGCTGCTGCATCCTTTAAATACTGAATGAGGTGATACACCTGGGCAGAAGCACATGTCACAAAGTCGACCGGTCCAGACAGCCATCAAAAAGGACTGTGTAAAACCAATAGAAGCAGGTGGGTATGTATTATTCTGCCTGTTTGGTATAAGTTTACATGCGGCTGAATTTGTTACTACATTTTAGCTTGATCCAGTCCATTTCTACCAAACCGATGACCTCATTGGCACGCACATTTAACCACCTTTTGTCAATTAACAAAGCTTATGACAAAAGAGGCACCTCAGGCCATCAGAATCCAGTGTGGAGTACTTGGCTCAAGAATAATGTGTGACTCTTGTTCATGCCTCGTCGAGACAACAGCCAGTCAACAAGCTGACCTGGCACTGTCTGCCCACAGGGGCACGGGGGGCTTTGGCACCACGAGTCAGGAGTTAATGCCAACGCTTTATGAGGACTTCCAGGAGTCTAAGAGCCCACAGTTGTGCCTCTGTCTCCAGCCAAGATTCCATCACATAAGCTGGGATCATGGATGGACTGGGAAACATCTACTCCCACGCAGTATTGGCAGTTAGAGCTGGGGTAAGTCATGTTGGCATAATTCAATACCCAGGGAACACCCACTTTCTGAGAATTTCTAAGATCTCCACCCAGAACCAGAGGGTGTGAGGAGGAATTGAGTGGGATGAAAATACAGTACATCCATGACCTAGTTAACCATTTTCTTTTACAGTTTGGATATGATGGGATGGGATGAGAACATACAGTGATTGGATTCCCAAACCTGCTATGTTATTCTTATGACTGAAAATCCTTTCTACTGTTCTTCAGTTTCATATGTGCTGACAGAGAAGACATTGAAGTTTATAACAATTTTTGTTTCATGTGGATTGGCCCAGGAATTACAAATAAATTAGCAATAAACTAAGACGAGAAATCTGTATTTTGACAGTTACCAGCATACAATTTTCAGCTGCCCAACACCTCAATTTTAAACTATAGGCTCTTCAGAAGGTTTTGATGTCATGTGAACCCACACTAGTGCAGCAGCCACATTTGCACAAAGGGCAACTCACCATCCCATCTCCACACTTGGTCCCAGCCAGAACCAGTCCCGGGTCGGGCATGTCGTCCCCCAGATACACATGCGTCCCTCTGCACAGGATGCGACCCCCCTCCTGCAGCGGGATGTTGGTTTCTATGGACACTGCATTTGTTCCGATCACGGGACGGTTGGCTCCTCCCTGGCACTGGATTTTACCACATTTGGCATCTCTGCAAACAAACACGAATCAAGAGACATGAGAAATATATTTACGTAGAGGGCAAAAACAAAATTACTAAGGATGAGCCGTGAGAGACGCGGCTTGAAACTACTGGGATGTCATTAGTCTCCATATCTACGCTAATCAGCTTGGAAAAATCGGACAAAAAATACTCATGAATAATTAAGAGTTATCTCTTGGAAACACGCACACACGCTTCCAGATTACGTATCAAAAGTAAAAAATAACTGCTCATGTTTTAAGGCGAGACACTGCAGGTGAGTAGGGGAACAAATTAAACATGTAATCATATACATTTGAAACTTTTGCTGACATAAATATACAAAAAATATATATATAAATAATAAATAAATATGGATAGAGCCAGGTTCAAATTTATAGTTTTATTTTGTTGATTTATTAGCTAGAAAGATTTGTTCAAAGGGCATTTTAGATATAAATTTATAAGATAGTTATAAATTTCGCCTTCATTTTTAGGGTTCAAAACTCAATAAATCAGGCTAGGAATTAAATATTGAAAAATACGATCAGAACAAACCTTCAAAATTGTGTTACAAGTACAAGACTGTAAAGTATGGAGTTTGTAGGAGCTACTAAAGTGGAGATGTTGTCACCACAATGTGAGAAAAATACATTTCGAGAAAATGGTCATTGAATTTACAATTTCCCATATAGTTCGATGGAATCATTGAATCAGTACAATAATTACACTCCTTATTCTAAAGATTAAGACATGTATTTGTTTACAGGTGTCAAAATGGATGGATAGTGTAAAATTTCAAGAAGAAAAACAAAAAAAAAGTGTTGATATTTGCAACCACTGACCGTCTTGTGGAAGGATATTCAGTTAGTTGTTGCAAACGGGCTGTCAGACACTCCATCACGTTGGCATGTTGTAATTTTAGTGTCCAAAATGTAAGAGCGAGTGGGCAGCTTAGAAGGAGCCTTTTTCATGCCACCAACGAAAGCAGTTCGTTTTGATCATGACACAGCTTAAATATCAAATGAAGACATTTGCATTTTTGTTTTAATTCGTCTGGCTGCACTCCACCTCTTATCAACCATCGGTTTCTTTCCCTCACGAAGTGCAGCCGTAGTTCAGAGCAGCTGCACGACGCCTTACCTCGCCTCACATTTGGCGAAAGAGCCTTTGGAATCCTTCCCGCAGTTCCCATAAGGGTCTCCTGCAGAGTTGACTCTCTCAAAGCAGATCCCCGGAGCAGGCTTGGCTCCTGCACTCAGAACACAGGAGGAGATGGAGGAGGAGACTTGATGAGACAGGGTTTAAAAAAATGTCAAATGTAATGCTTTAAAATGCAGTGTAATGCTCCAATCCAAGTTATTACTCCTTGAGCTGTGTATAAGATACCTTTATCTATTGACATTGCTTGTTTCATGCTAATGTTCTAACTGCACCTAACTACTATCTGTTTTTTAGTGAATTCTTCCACTGCAAACATGATCATTTAATATTAGACTTTTAACAATTTCTTTATACATGAAACTTGATAGTAATTATACTTCAAATCAAATATGTTTCATTCAAAATGGTAATTTTATTTATTTTTGACAAAAGTTGAAACCTAGGTTGAATACCTGCTGGATAGGGCTGCACAATATAATTGGGATTGAAGATTGTGTCATTGCAGACGAATAAAGACTAAAACAGGGCTAAACCAGGACTAAACCAAGTCTAAACCAGGACTAAATACTGTAAGTAGTAAACCAGGACTAGAAAAGGACTAAACCATGACTAAATAAGGTCTACTCCATGACTAAACCAGGTCTAAATCAAGACTAAATAAGGACTACGCCCAGTGCAGACCAGGTCTAAATAAGTACTAAACCAGGACTAAATAAGGTCTACCCCAGGACTAAACCGGATCTGAACCAAGACTAAAAAAGGACTACACCAAGACTAAATAATGACTAAACCAGGACTAGAACAGGACTAAACCAGCATTAAATCTAGTCAAAACCTGGACTAAATAAGGTCTACCCCAGGACTAAACCAGGACAAAATAAGGACTAAACCAGTGTACAATTTAAGGTTTGTGTACTATACAAAAATACATTCAAATAAACTTCATTCATTCATTTAAACCAGGACTAAATAAAGACTAAACCAGGTGTAAACCAAAACTAACCTAGGTCACAGATCAGAATTATTGTTGGGAAAAATTGGCTTTTTGAATCTAAAAGGTTGCAGACTCCTGGTCCTACTAATAAAATCGACAGCCTTCTTTTTGCATAATTCCCATCTTATCTGAATAATTTGAGTAAGAAATAGTATGTGCCATGCATGAGCAGGGACGACTGTGAGTAGTCACCTGGCCCCCACAGAGTGATGCACTGCTGCTCGTGCGTCTGGCAGATGCCGTTGTAGCAGTAGCCCTCCACGTCCTGGCAGGAGTGTCCATCGTGGAGGTAAACGTTGGCGGGACAGTGGGGGCTGGCACCGGTGCAGAACTCGGGCAGGTCACACGAATTACTGGACTCTCGACACATGGTCCCAGCCGGTTTGAGCTGGAAACAAATGTGTTACAAAGCTTCTATTCATATTTCAGTCAGGGGCGTGCAGCGAAAAACCAGCACAGTCATAAAGATTTTGAACGGTAAGTTTGGTACGTTACAAGAAAAAGATTAGCTCTCTTTATATAAGTTGCATCTGAAGCAATGTGTTTGGTCTGAATGGACAAGTGGGATATGGATAATCCAATATGCTGTCTGACCTTTTCAAATCCTTTTCATCTAATCAAGTCATCTAATAACGTTAATATGGTTTGGGATGAAAATATTGTAAATGTCATTGTAAACGTGTAAAATGAAAAAAGAAAAAACAAACAAAGGGCATTTCAACCAATTTTTCATTGATGCACCGATGAAATATTGAAATATTGGTATCAGATATCAGAGCTGATCCCAGAAAAAAAAAAAAAAAAAAATAATCTGGTTTCCTGTGTAGGTTCTCAGTTGTCCATCTGGTATTGTTTCCAAATATGATTGCTATATCTCCTCTCCCTATTAATTAAAAAAACGACTTAATCTCAGTGAATACAACATGTAGATTCCAGTTGCTGAGTAGCTAGTTTTGCAATCCTCCATTGTGTTAGCAGCAGCATTGCCATAGCTTGCGTCAACCAATCAAGACGGGGAGAGAAGTATGAGGAACACTTAAATCATATTGACCACCGTTGAAGGTCTCCGTGTTTGTGTTTTTGTTTCTGAAATACTGTTACCGAATTACTGACAGATACTTGCAATGTATGAATGATCAGAGCAATATGCTGGAAGTTGTTTACATATTAATTGCAAACCAGTTTCAAAATGATGTCGTCTACAAACCGATTTAAAAAAAAAGTCTTCCTGTATCAGTTGGCATCGGGTATTGGTAGACACTCAAAAATTGGTGCATCTCAAACTATATGAAGGATTCCATGCATGTACAGTGCTGTATGTACTGAGAAGCGGTAAACATAGGATTTCTAATCGACTCAGTACAAGTGATGGACATGACCACTTTCTCCTTGAATTACATTAGACTCAGGGAAAGGTCTAAGGACAGAACTGTCAGTAGCCCCAGTGCACTTAATTGCCTTTCACAGAAGTTCTCTGTTGGATATATGCACTTCTTGGGGAAAAAAGCCAGCATTCAGAAGATGGAAGTGAACTTTCTTTGTGCAGATGTTCAAGGCCTAGGTACGGTCGAGTACAAAAACTGACAAATATAAGTATATCCAAGGACATCCGTTGTAGTTACAAACTAGGAATATTCTGTTAGTTTGGCGAATAGCTTTAATGTCCCAAAAGCTTTATATATTCTTAAATGCTTCTTCTTACCATACAGTCCTCACAGCACTGTCCATGGGCACACACCGCGTCTCCCTTCAGCGTACACGTCGTGGCATTACAGCACGGGTTCATGCATTCCTGAAAGAAGAGAAACACAGCAGAGTGGTTGACAAACACGCACGTCGCCACCGCCTTGACACATATCCTCACAGGGCTTTTGCGCGATGAAGACTTCTCCAGGTCAGCAGGGCGCGCTTCCTGTCTGGAGGGTCCTTTCCTCCTCAACTTGACCCAGTGACCTTCGGGTGGAACTTTGAAAAGGAGAACCAGGAAGTGGTGCAGCTACAAAAACAAATGCTGCTCGATGGTGTTCGGCCTCGATGGGAGTGGTGTTCGTGTGCTTGCTCTTACACAATGAACATTTTTAATATAATATACTATTAAAACAAAAAGATATCTAAAAAAATGTGTTGGAGGCATTTCAAGAGGGGAAAAAATATTGAATCAACCCTAATATCTTTAACTTTAAGAACAGTGGGACAGGAAGTAAATAAATCAGAGGGTAGCCAAACTCCTCCAGAGTTTAAAAGCCTTATTATTATTATTATTTTTTTTACTAGACACCAAAAATGTATAGCTTTCTGTCTAGCTTGCATCACCAATCGCAAACAGTGTTATTGTTTACCAGCACAAAGCAAAAATAGGTGAAAGCTATGTGTGCTAGTGTATTGAGGGTATAGAGGGTATGATTCCAATAACGCCTGGAGCATCGAGCTGCAGAGAGAAAGCAACAACAACAAGATTCATGTTGCAAAAGACTTCCGAGAGATGCTTCAGTGTTTATCTTTTATTGGACGACAAAGCCTTAGCGGAGCGGTGTGACAGTCCGTGCCATTATCATCATTTGCGCTCCTAAATCTGTAGGTTTTGCCGCGCTGGCCTAATGAAAACGCACGCTGATGACTGAGGCTAGTTGCATTCTTATTCTCAGCTAATGCGTGTTTTTACGAGTTTGGCTGTTTATCTTTTCACCTCGGATGGAAGTGTTTTGTTTGAAGACGGGAGCGAATGGCTGATTTTGTGTTTTGTTCTCATTTTTATTGCGCAGACTAATGCGCTGGTAAATTGTGCAGGCTTTATGTGGTGACATCACTGGGGCTGAAAGGGGCAGAGTGGAGGCTGGATGGGGTGAAGGCGGAGGATTGGATTTTAGTGACGCCAAAGGAGAAAATGTATTTTTATCAAACACAATGCATTACTAAATAAGGCAATGCTTTTCTACTCGTAGCGCTTTCGTGAGTTCGCAAAGACATGCTGTTAGGAATCCTTGATAATTGGATCCACTTAAGTAACAAAGAGCCATGTAATCCCTTCCTGCAACAACAATGATTATTTAATTAAGCTAGAAGAACATTGATAAGGACGTGAGCACTGTATTTTAAAGACATATCATGCAAACCTTTTGAGGTTTTGACCATGATACAGCTTTGTTTCCTTGCTGTACCTACCTAAATAAGCATTTTCTTCATTCTCTCAATTTGAATAATGCTTTTAACTTTGGTAATTTTTTCACCAACTGCTGAAGTGGACCCCAGGAAGAATAGTCTCTACTTTGGTAAAGACTAATCGGGATCCTTAAATAAAGAAAGAAAGAAGTGCTCCGATCTGTATTTTGTTGCAAATACTCGAACAACTTGAAATGGTCCTAAAACATATACATTTACAATGAATCCATTCTGAGTTCTGCACCTATACTGCATTTATTGCGCCACCATTCATTCATTAGCATGCAGTTAGCAAACATGGTGGCTTCAAGCTTGTTTTTATCATATGTAATTCACTTTGCTGCCTGGGTGGGGCAGTCCAAGCAACATAATAGATCCCTAAACCTTCACTAATCAAGCATATTTTCTATGAATATACATTTATTTACATGCTACAGTATATGGAGATGTGCCCAAAATAACTTGTGACACTTCAACCACAACGAACTAATGATTCCTTTTGACCTATTTTAGATCTTTTAGAAACTTTACATCAAACAATGCCTCAAAACTACACCTTTCTCATAATAAAACAAATAGCATGCTCTGGGCAGGTGTCCCATTTTACAGTGCGTTGAAAAAAAAATGATCCTGTGATGTATTCATTGTGAAATTCTGTTCTGTTTTACACCTATTCTGTTATACCAGGGACACAGCTGCTTGGCTCCGTTTGAGAGGGAGACTGTCTCCCACATGTGATTCTCACTCGGCTTCCTCGGTGTCCTGTGGAGTGTGAGAATGAGGGATGAAGCGTGTTGGGGCAGGTAGCACGCACCGCTGTGTCGGGCCCAGCCAAACAAAGCATCATCGAACTTGGAACAATAACATGTCTTTTTGGATACTGGGGCTCCAGCGGATGCCAGGGTGATGAATGACTGGAAGATGAGGGGATGACATCACTACAGTGCTGTGGCCAATGCTTTTGGGAAAATGCATGAGGTAAATGTTAGACTTTGGAGCAGTTCGCAAGGGTCAATTTTCTTTGGCTTTGTAGTGAATCAGTGCTTTGTGAGCAAACTGAGCAGTGGGTGACCACAGTGGTGCATAAGATCACTTCCCCAGATTGTGAGCAAGGTCAATTATACTGCATCATTATAAGACAGAGAACTATGTGACAGTTTTTGTTTCATGTGGATTGGCCCAGGAATTAGCAATGAACTAAGACTATAAATTAGCATTAGTTACCACCAAAGCATTTTCAACTGCCCTCCAGCTCAATTTGAAACTATAGGCTCTTTTGCAGTGGTCCTCAAACTGTGGTACATGCACTACTTGTGATTCTTGGGCTTCTTCAGGTGGTACTCAGGGTTTTACCCAGTTTAAACAGTTTTGAAATTCTTTGTTTTTTCTTTATTTTAAAGGCTATTTACCTTGTAAAATCAATTTTGAGTAATTTCACCATTTTTTATTCATTGACCTTCAGTGAAAATCATAACATAACATAACAAAGAAAACCCAATACATAAAAAGTGTTTCCAAACTTTTGACTGGTCCTGTCATTTAGTAAATTTGAGGCCTATTTTAAACCATTATTAGAACCGGCTTACAGGGGATTTAAAATAAGAAATTTCCAGTCACCCAGATGGTAAACTCCATCTTTCAGGTTTAAAAACAATTAAACTGACACATGGCAGTCGTCACGAAAACTGCCATGAGGATGCTCTTGGGATGGAGAACAAAACATTGGCATCTGCCCAAAAAAGTCAGTTCAGTTGAATCGTTTTCAAACCTGGAAGATAGAAGAGAACGTACAGTATGTTGGTTGCTTTCATGTGACATCACAACATTCAAACAAGCCTATAGTTCAACATTGAGGTGGGGGCCAACTGAAAACTGTGTGGGTAACTGGTCACAGTCAAAATGCAGATTCACAATCCACATTAAACAAAACCAAAGGCTTCTCTGACAGCACATATGAACTAAATTCTGATAATTTGTTGGTTCAAAAGTGGAGACAGTATTCAAAAACATGTGCAGGATCTTGGCCAGTGGAAAGGACTTTCAGCCATAAGAACAATATGGCAGGCTAGTGAATCCAAACACTATAAATTTGGACATTTGGACATTGTCTGTTTGGAAATTTCTTTCAAAAACTGTTTCTCTCCAATAGCGTTATATTGGCACCTGACCCCCCAATGGAAGTATTTTCAGAGAATATGAATGAAACTACTCAAAGTGCCTGGATTAAAGGTTTACATGATCAGCAACAACTGCCAGGAAAATTGTTCAGGATGCAAAAAATAACATATAACTTCAGCTGAAATACAGGACACTGTGGGAAAAAGTGGTGTTTGTTTCAAGATCAGGGACATTTGGGTAGTTTCTATTGTCATTGTGATTTAAAGAAAGCGAACATCCTTTTTGACAATTAATGGCTTCACACAACCACTAAGCAAAACAGGTTTTTGTGTTATTATTCATATTCTCTGAAAAATGGCCAAAGAACAATTAACATTCTACCAGGGCATGAGCACAACTCTACAGTACAGGTATAACAGGTCGACAGAACACATGTGCGCCAGGCTGCTGAGCGTACCTCCGGCTCTCCACAGTCGCACTCCTCTCCCTCCTCCACGTAACCGTTGCCACACTTCTGTCCTCCGTAGAGCACCTTCACCTCGGGCATGTTGTACAGACACATGCCCACACCTTTCTCCAGACTGGCTGCCAGGTCTTTCTTGCTGCATGTGCTGAACACCGTGGGGAAGGGGTACCTGCAGATGATGAGATTAAAGACACAATATGTTACTGTGAAAGCTTCGAGCGTCAGAACCAAGGATACTTCAGTGAGAGTAGAGGACAGAGGATGTGGTGAACAGCTGTGGTGTCTCTTAGGGTGCATTAGTTCTTGCTACAGACCCAGGCTTATATTGCCTATTTGGTCATTTGGCTCTTAACCAAAGAGAACAAAGAGCGCTCTAATGTGTTCTACCTGGATTCTTTTTTTTCATTATTTCTCAGATTTCCGGCCAGCTGAATCTCGTAACATAAATACCTTCACCTGGAAACAAATAAATTGCCAAATATAATTGCACTGGTTCACGTTTCTCCATAGATTTACACAGAAAATTGTAATTTCAAAGGCCACTTTCGCAAAATACATTTTTCTTACATTCTTTCAACAACATCTTCACTTTAGTAGCTCGAACAGCCATCAAACTGTCCAGCTAAATACCTAACGATATTTATAAGGTTTGTGCTGACGGATTTTTCAATATTTAATTCCAAGCCTGATTTATGGAGTTTTGAACCCCAAAAAAACAAAGGTAAATTAGAATTTTTACAGATCTATTCACCCGTAAGTGTTGTATTCAAAAACTTAACAAATAACCCCAAATCTGATATAATAAAACCATAGATTTAAACCTGGATCTGTCCATTATTTAGATTTCCTCACTAAAAATATAGGGAATTTTGGGCACTTTTACACATAAAACGCTTAATTTTTGTATTAAATAAATGTTTTTCTTATATATACTGTATATCAGTAATATATAGAAAAAGTTTCAGATGTCACTCTATTTATTTATTTTCCTATTCACCTGCAGCGTCTCGCCTTCAAAATACATTTTCTGATTACTTTGGCTAAAATCTTAATCTTTTACCCTACCCTTAAAGGTGCATTGTGGAACTTTTTATGGTTTCTGGTAGGTTTTCTTAACCTGGCAAAAGCCAGATTGATATGTGTAGCTTTAATTTTGAGTTCTACACGTTATCAATCTGGGATGGCTCCCATTCAAATTGTCAGTGAAAAGGAGGGACAATCAGTACAATACTTTGAGCTGATTGGGTGAAGCCCAGGCTCATACCCGCCTTCATGTCATGTGACGTGTCACATGGGCGGCAGGAATGACAAGTGGAATGTGTTGAAATTTAAAAAAGTGTTGAACCTACCAAGTCCTAAAAAGGAATCATGTTTGTTTTGCCGAGGCTAGATTTGCTGAAAATTCACATCTCGCGACAATTCATCTTGCAGCGCCAGGTTGAGGTTTTCTCTGCTGATGTACCATCTCCTTTGCGACACAGTGAAACCCTACTACAAACCCTACACAAAATTGATCCTGGAGATTCATAAAGGCCATGCTAACCACCCATACAGCCACTAAAAGGTCAAATACACACTAATATTAAGGTTGTTTTTTCAGGATAAATCCACAATGCACCTTTAAATACGTATTAAAATTTTGAACTAGATCACCGGAGTTCATTTGCAAAAACAGATATTGCTAGTGAAAAAAGATTTAAACAAGGATACACTCATTGTTTAAATCTTGACAATTATTGCAATAAAATAGAAAAGAGAAAATGACAAAGGAAGATCATTTTGAATATCACCCACTGTCCAATACATACTGTTATATTCATGTAATTTTATGTTATAGCCAACCAATATGTTCATAAAACTACATAGTAAAGGTCTGTGGATAGGGCTTGTGAACAGTAAAGCCCTGGCCAACGGGGCTATTACCATATAGTGAGGGGGGAAACCTCTGCTACACACATAGGCAATACTGGAGATTTATTTTAATGGAATTCCAGGTATTTCTATAAAGAAAATGAAGCCTATTCATACCGACAAGAGCTCATTCTGCTGAGTAAACCAAATCCATAGACGTAGACTCCCACTCGCAGTCGTGTAATGGTCCACTGACAGCGTATGAGGTCCCCTTCAATAGACGCCTCCAATTGAACACGGCAAACTCTGCAGCCGAGCCATTGAGGAGCGTCTGCCTGATATATGTGAGACAATTTAAACAAGTGACTGGTGGGGAGATTATATTGAGTCTCGTGTGTGTTCTGTTGGAGTGATAAAAGAGCCAGCCCGGACCCACACCAAGCCTTAATTTCACTCAGCGGTGGAGGTGACTACCTGAAGTGCTGACTAATGTCTAATTTAGCGCGCGGCGGGATTGGATTTGAAAATGTTCGGAGTTTTTTTTTGAAGATGAGACCATGTGATATGCCAATAACAGCTGCTAGGCTCAGGGGAATTGTCTTGTTTCCAAGACTCCACCAAAAATAAGGAAGTAGTGACAGGGGCTGCAGAGATGAGAGAACTACAATGCATAGGCAACTATTATTTATTTAACGACACCAGTACCTGGCCAGTACTTATTTCCCCGATCTGCCTGATGCTACTTCTTTGTTGAAATTTGTTGTCAAAAGGCCAATTTTTCTGTACAACTAGGATCTCAATTGTTCTTTATTCGTAACCAGCCCTGTTATACTTATATCAACACTATTTGCCACAAAGAAAGGCCATTCCGGGATCAAAGTACGGCATTTTCAAGTAGAATTAAGAGGAATTTATGGCAATACGTAGGAATAAACTGGGAATTAACACAACTGAAGGTAGAATCTGAGTTAATACGAGCCTACTACACTTACAAATCAATCAGAGGAGAGATGAACTGCGTCAGAAACTGTATGGACATGTCTGAATACAGGATTTGATCAGTGTTTTAGCTTTATGGTTAGTGCAAAGAAGGGCTGTGTGTGCAATATTACGATATTATATTGTTTTCTAAGAGTCTATGCCAGTCTGTAGAGATTGTCCTATAATTTAGATCTGTTCAGTTTAGTGCAGTTCTCCCCTCTCTGCCTATTAGTGAGTGATAAGGGAATATGAAGTGGTTAGGGATGTCACGATTCTACATTTTTGAATCCCAAAGTTTTTGAGATAAAGATAAAGAAAGACTTTCTAGCCTCAGTTGGGTGTTGTCTGCAGGTAGAGACTCATTCCAAGCCTCTACATCGGACCAGAGTATGCCATACTTATGCAGCGATAAACTGACTGGGGTTCTTCCAACACACTGGGCCCACGGACAGCCAAAGATTTGTGTAAAACCGATCTTTGCAATAGCCTGGCATTGGGATGAGTCACGGCGGAGTGGGGAGCCAGAGCCTGAAGGGACTTGGCTGCTTCAGGACGCACGGGCATTTAGTTGACAATAGTGGCGCTCTTCCTCGGGGGGGGATGAAGAGCATTGAACGGGACCTAGAAAACTGGCTTTTTTCTTTTTTTTTTCGCACCGGACAAAAGACATTTCCCTCGGAACATAAAACCCAGAAAAACATCCACTCCTAACAGGCGCCCTTGGGTGAAACGGCCCCTTCCACTCCGCTCATGCTGCCCACCTTTTGAGTGTAAGCTTTCATTCAGTCGATTTTTCCCTTTCTACCTGCCTCCCCTTAATCCACTTCTGTTTTTTTTTCCTTTTTTACACCACTGACTGCGCTATCGGGAAAAAGAGATTTACTGTGCCGAGGGTGTGGGACCGGGCTTTAAATCAAGACCAGGCGGCGTATGCAGATCAGACCTGCGCAGCGCAAGGCAAGCCTCTTGTCCGGAGCATGGACCACAGCTGATAACACAACTCAGACATGCTTTAGGTTCGGAAGCAATCATTCCAATGTGCGCCAGGGGTAAAACGGGCTAGGAACAGTCTGTATTTCAGCTGTATTTCAGTTCAATTGCGGACGGATGGATGGTAGTCGCCTTATTGTGTTTCATTGTTAAGAAATCGGAAGGAAAAAAATCACGCAGTCTGAGAAGGGCTATTTTCTGATATGGTTAATCACAGAAAAGATACTCCAGATAAATGATAACAAGCACAGTGTTGTGAGTGGATATTCTCCAGGGCAGCTGTGGTTTCAAGGAGCAGAGTGAATAAATAATGCAAGAAAGGGTAAAGCGACAGATGACTGCGGCAAATGAATTATTATAACAACATTATGAAGGACGAACCACCGACTTTCTGGTTTGTGGGGGAGCGTCTGTCACCACAATATCAATATTTAATGGTTAGACAAGGGAAGACTGGTTGCTACAATCATGGATGGATAATAGTCCATAAAAGGTTCACTTGGTCTTATATTGGTGACATACTTTTTTCAATTTTGTTTCAATCAAAGCAAGTGTGTAATAAATCAGGCAGATCATGTGAGCACTCTGCAGGAAGGGAGCAGTCGAAACTATGACAAAACATACTTGGTCAGAGAAAAGAAGAAACATTTTTACAATTCAGAATGACCACTTTAAGATGATTACTAAAGAAGAGGCATTGTAATAAACTTCCTTAATCTTAGCTTTTCATCAGGGCCATTATAATCATCACACTCTTATAATCATATTCTCTTCTTACTAGCTGTGACCCGGCCTATGGGTCATCTCCTCTCCACATCGGCACTTTCAGTGACAGCGCCGCAGCGAGCGCAATCGGCTGTTTCAATGCTATTTAAGGATGTTAGTTTGTTGATGCCTCTTATTGTGGACTGTTCCTGCAGTTTGTCAGTATAAAAACATAAATAGAGCTCAGAGAAGCTGATTTATCACACTATTATTCCTGTATTTATTGATACCAAGCAGTTCTTTGCGTGGCTCCTACGGCGGCTTGGTTTGTGAAATGGAGCTTAGCGTGGGAAAACATAAACAGGAAATAAAGGCTTTAGATGTTTATTATTATTATTTATTATTGCTAACGGAGGAGTACTCTAACACATTACTTTCATAATTAAGCAGCGCAGTAACGTAACAATTTACAAAGAAGAAATGAGCTAATTACTTTTAAAACACTGTTCATAATATATTAAAAAGGTGTCTTAGAGTGTCTTATTGTGCTTGAAGATGTTAATTCTTAATGTTTAGTACAGCTATAATTTATATTAAGGGCAAATTTACTCTTATTGTTAATTCTGTGTAGGTTCTCAGTCGTACAGGAGTTGTCCATCGTAGGCAAAGATTCTTCAGTCTTCATCTGTACTCAACTGCAGAGTACAGATGAAGATGGAAGAATCTTTGTCTATTGTTGATTGGCATTTCTAATCCTACAAAATTCATTTTGTTGGTTTGGCTCTGTTCTGAACTACAGAGTGTCCTCAACCCTCTAGAGTCTGGACGCTATTTATTCTCACATCCTACAAATAAATATTTCCCAATATTTGCCTCTCCAAATGTTCTTTGAGATTTACATATTCCATCTGCATGACAAAACAAAACCCAGCGTAAATGATGTAAAACATAATTGAAAAATTGTGAATGTTATGGATGATCAGTTCAGAAATGTATGCCTTGGGCTAGACTGATTTCTGCGTATGCAGCAGTGCAGACAAATGTTCCTTTTTTCATATTAGTTTCTGTGTATGTTAAGAAAATAAATGTGACTTTTGATCTCATTGAACTACAAAAGCAATTTCTTCTTCTTTTCCATTGTGCATATGCAGCAGCTCCTTTGACTTTTAATTACTAATGCTAAAAGTTAGACTTTCTAAAAGTATTTAGAGTATATGTTCTTTGCCATTTTTAGCCTTTTCTGTGAATCATCCATTGAATTTCTTTTTTTCCACAGTGCAAAATTTTGCAACTGCATGTCTTGCATAGTGTGCTTTAACTTTGTCAGCCCTCACAGACTTCAGCAGGGACACAGACACTACCAGCACAACTCGGTCCTTAGCTTGCGTCGGGACAGTTCGGAGTGACTTTGAACCATGTAAATGCGTGTGCCTCACTTCATTGCTCCGTGGAGGATAGCGGTCCTAAACTGGCTTTAAATGTCATCGCAGTCTTTAAAAGTCGAATTCTGCTGTCCTTTTATTCTGGGACTCGTAAGCACCCGAGTTTGGCCGACAGTTACTGGCATCGTTCAACATAAAAGTGCCAGTCAGGCTATTAAAGCTCGGACTGTGCATCTGACTTAGAGGAAAACTGACCGAGCAAGTTCCGGGATCATTGCGTAGCGTTTATCATCGTAATGATCCGACAAAGGAAATGCAAATGAAAAACAAAATTGGAAGACTGGATTCGTGCTACTACTACGGCTGATTACAGTGTGAGACTCATCTGCCCATGCTTTTATTTCATAGGTTGCGTTCACGTGACATCACAACAGTCTAATGAGTCTATAGTTTGCAATTGAGGTGGAGAGCAGCTGAAAATTCAATGGAAGTAACTACGGTAACTGTCAACATGCAGATTTCTAGCCAGCCCTATTCTCACAGGATTAGTTTTACATAGGGACCTCCTGCAATTTATAATTATTGCAGAGATTGTCTGTGATGTCAATCCAGTGTGAATCCGCCATGTCTGTAATTTGTAAAGTAATAACTCCCCTGCAAATTACCTACTACTGTATATTTTGCTGAACTCTGAGGTCCAATGAGAATATTTGACCAGAAATGGGCGAGATCCAAAACCTGATTTGGCGTTTGTTTCCTGGATGCATTTTTATTAAATTTTGGCGCAGAATGGAGGCTGCATCGAAGAGTTGAAAACACTCATTGGGTCCTGGGCCCTCAAGACCGTATTGGCCAATAACAAAATGAAAAGGTTGAAGAGGAGGAGCAATATCAGATGCTAATGGTGGATCACATGCACGGCAGTTTGTAGTAGGAATATTTCTTTCTGTTTGTAGCCTACTGTTTTATGCAGCTGACACATTTCAAAGTAGTGAACGTCATCTCACACACTGGTAAATATCAAATAATCTACGGGTTTCTGCTCTCATCCAGTGCCAGTTCTTTTCCTAGCACCGGCCATGTTGCGCAGACGTTGACATCATATCAGTAAATCTGTGGTAAAATCAGACTTTGGTTATCCTGTGGGAATGCACCACATAAAAAGCAGACGTAGGGGGGTAATTTATTTATCACATGGGGTCCTCAGATAATGCTCATCCTGTGAGAATAGGGCTAGTTTATTGCTTTGTATTTCCTGTAATCCCTGGGCCAATCCACATGAAACAAAAACTGTCACAAACTTCAATGTCTTCTCTGACAGCACATATGAACAAAGGTCTAATAAAGTTCTCATGAAGGTGACAATATTCAAAAACATGTGCGTGAGGACTTTCATTACTCAAATTAAGGTCAAATATTCAAAATTGAAGACACCACTTTTTGCAGCATATTTTTGATCCTTAACAGCAGCCAATAATTCTGTAAGAACACCTTAAATGGCCAGTGTCACAACCACGCACCTACTTGAATGAAGCATGTAAATGTTAAATGTATTATTATTGTTTTGAAACATTGCTTTTAGTTGGAGGTAGTAGTTAGTCCTCTTTTCGGAACATGCAGTTGAACGATAGCACAGGCCAATTATTCTACCAAGAATCCAATCTTGCCATATGTTCATGAACACAAGCGCTGACAGATGATGGCACGTATAATTACATTACTTTGCGAGCGTGGTCTACCTTAAACACAAAAAAACGAGTCTTGTCTCCTCGCAGCTGAGCACACACCACTGCCCACGGAATGACCCCAGCACATGCCTTAACTCTCCCCGGATAATCGCGCTCTGCAGGTGCACTTTTGCTCTTGTGGAACTAATTTAGCTGTGCACAACAGTTAGCTGGAAACATAATTAGCCATCAGGCAGCCTCCTCTCCTCTCCTCCGCTCCTCGCTCGGCTTCACTATAGACCGCAGAAACGTCTTTGCATCTCGCGTGAAAGGCACCTGCGCCGCCTCAGATCATAACCTCATTACTGTCAGGCAGCCCGCTATCCCACAGACAAAGGGAGCACACGTGTTGCCGTCTCACAAAGCAGCTACTGTGTTTGCCGTATCACCGCGAGCGAACAAAAAAATCTATTGTTAGCAATCTGACAGGGATCTTATGGAACATTTAAACATAATTCAGTTCAATTCTTTCTGCCGTGATGCGATCTTTCCGGAGCTTTAAGATCTAATAAGAAAAGTGACGTTATGAGACAGTGCAGTGACAGCACAATGCTGTTTTACAACCAGATACAGCACGATTGAAAGAGGCCATGAAGATTTACTTACAATAAAGTAGACTTATAATGCAAGTGACAAACTGGAGGGAAATAAGAGTATTATGTATGAGCTTACAATAAAACACAAATCAGATAGAACGATCTCTTAGTGCAGCACAATGTCACCAAAGCAATACTAAATAAGATAAGTGTAATGAGAACATGGAGAAATGTATTTCTTCTTCTTCTAAAGTCATTCATAACTTTCTAAGCGTATTTCTAATATCCCAATTCTTCACAGGGACATGTTTCTCAACTTTCAGAAAGCAACGGTAATGAAACAGACAACAACAAGCTGCCAGTTCACAACTGATAAAAAGGCTTTAAAGAAAGGGACTTTTATCAGAATTGTCAGGTTTTACAATAAACTGAAGGACAAACAGATTTTATTTGAATACTAGGAGGGAAAAAACAGGTATAGGGCCTTCAAGGTCACAAATTGTCACCAAAGATGTATCGCAAAGCATCCTGAAAAGAACAGTGGCTTAAGCATTTCTACTGTGAAACAAAAAGTAAAGCCTAGTTTCTCCAGCGACCAACTGCCATTTTGGTCCTCCGTGTTCACGCTGCAATGTATTTATTATTATTATTATCATTATTTAGTATAAAATGTAAAAATACAAAAGCACTAAAACATGGGAACATTATGTTAATAGAAAATATCTTGAAAGTGGGTCTGAAGGTGTTTGTTAACGTTTCCTCGTGTTGCGTATGGATCGACCAATCACAGCTCTTGTGGTGACTTTTTTGGAGTAGGTGCACGTCCATGACACGTTCACTCTCTCTGATTGGCTGCCAGATGCATTCAACAAACACGCAAAGACTTTCCGCTGGAGTATAAACAAGGATCACCATCGTATACTGTATATATATATATATGATCTGCTGTATATCTTTTACATTTACAGCACTACTGTTAGACATGGATCTGTTGTAAGTCTCTGGATACACTGTCGGATACTACGCTTTTGGTCTACGTGAAAAAGGAAGACGAGCTGACCTTTATCAAAATGTTAGCACGGCGGCACTGGTCTATAAAAGGCTGAATATGGCCAATAAACACTGTGAGTTGAATGGACATCTTTCTACTACATTTGTTGCCCAAGTTGTAGAACCGCTTCAGGATAATGGCAGTTAGTTCCTCCTCACCTCTCTTGGCCCAATTTGTTGTTGCCTCGTCTTTTGGCCGTTCCACACTGCTACCAGTTGTATTAGTGCACTTTAAGCTTTATTTCAACAGGGTGGCTAGAGTGTGAATCTGTGTTTCTTCAGCCTCAAGATGTAAGACACTAAATACTGTGGCTGTTTGATAACTGTTTATATCAGTTGGTACAGGGATCGATATTATCGCAAACCAACCAGCCAAATGAACATTTAGTTCCACTACCCACTATTATTTTATATAAAGTCAACCTACTCTGATAGATTATCTCACAGTAGCCTTATCCACATTAAGAATTCAAAACCAATATTCAGATCTTTTGAATGGGGAAAAGCTTAACAAAATAACAGGAAAAAGACATGTGAACCAAACCCAGCTACAGAAGTGACTATACAAGCCTGGACTTCCAGTGTAGGCTTCACCAAATGTGGTGCACGATCAAAGAAAATGTGGGTAAAATGCAGTCTACTTTAACTGTTTGTGTAGGCTCCCAGTCATCCAGGAATTTTCTATTGATAAAAGAGTACAACTTACTATATTAAAAAAAAAAAAGAAAATTAAGTAGTGTTTCTCTTAGCGTCTCTCTCTCAATAAACTATATAACATCTTTATGCATACTATATAAGATAAATAACTTCTAGGTCAGATTGGACAGGATGTGATGTGTATGAGA